>DWHP01002220.1:0-14754 GCA_018247895.1 Parnassius honrathi
ACAACTACACTACTACTACACGTCGTTGCACCGCTTCTGACTCAGTGGTCCAGAACTGGTACAACTACACTACTAACGAGCAATGGCAAGATCCAGCGGTACAGTGTATTTCCGACCAGGAGACCGTATGGAAGGAGAAGGAGCTTCACGGGAGATTCTACAAGGCTCTACATGAGCTTTTCGCAGACACAGTTGCCTCCCTTCATTGGTTATGCTTTGGTGACCTCTTCGGGGAAACCGAGGGTTTTGTATGTGCAATACGGGATAAGGTTATTAAGACCAGAAACTATCGAAGATACATCCTAAAAGATGGCACCGTTGACATCTATCAAGATTGTCGCCATCCCGGTGAGTCACTTAGGTATGTCATCTCTAATTGTTCTAACTCTGAGACAGGCGCAACCTAGTAGCCAGGATTTTACACTAGGAGTTCACTCTAAATTACGGTCTCGTGGATCTGAAACGGCCTTATTATAAGTACTTGTCGAAAGCCGTGCTCGAAAATAACCGTGCCAGGCTCTACTGGAACCGGGCCATTATCACAGTCAGGACTACTCTTGTGAATAAGTCTGATATTGTGCTGATGGCCCGGGCACAGTCAAGGATATTTTTGGTTCGCATTACCATTCCATATGACGAGAACCTGTTGAAAGCCGAATTAGATAAGAAAACAAAATGTCTGGACCTAGCTCACGAGGTGACCGACATGTGGGGTGTTCTTTTTTCGATATGTGCAAATACCCGTTTTATTGTTATCTGACGGTCCATAACGCTTATTATAATGAAGTTATCTACACCGAAATGTAAAATCTCGGTGCGTATCTATTCAAAAGTGACAAAAAATCAAGATCAGGTTAACACAAATGAGTTGCCTGGGAACACGAATGAAATTCTCATAACACGAATGAAGTCTGCATGACACTAACGATATTGAATACCTAACTAAATCACATACTTAATGATTATAATATTTGGTACGTAGCACTAATTATGTATTCTGTGATATTAAACTTTTTAAATAATGCACAAGAAAATATGTAGGTTAGCACGATGGTAATTTTTAGGTGAGAACAAAAAAATTCTTATGGGTGCGCGAAAGGTGACCAAAGGTATACCTGTGTGAAATATCAACTGGACTGTATTAGCGAGGTTCAAAGGGAACAAATCAAAATGACACGTGGCGGACTTTAGACAACATACTTGCTTTGAGATTAATTTAAGGCGTTGGCTGACACGACGGAAGATGAGCTGTTGCGGATAAAGGAACAAAAAATAAAGCAGCTCATAATAAGGATGAACACTTACCCGGGGAAGCGGTGAGCGGCCTCTCTCTTGACAGTTTTGCGGGCACGATGAAAATTGCATTGCGATGACGATAGCAGTCCGCGTCTTCTTATAGCTTTCGCTATCTCCCCTTTCTACTTGGCGCAGCGCGTCTCCCATTGTAGGACCAAAGATGCGACCACCAGTATCTAGCACCCACTTATTAAGCAGGCATTGATGCGTTATAAAATTACTTTGAGACGCACTATCCAACAATGCACGGACGCTAAGTTCGTTTCTATGCGAATCCTTAACTACAACGCGCACGGTACCAAGAAAAACAGTAGTGGGAACGCGAGCAATTTCTTTAACGTTCGACAGCGAGCACAAAGTAACGTCGCCCTAGCGCGCATGCGACGGTGCCAAGCGGGAGACATCAATGTGATCCGATTCCATCGTAGATAAGGTGTTCGCGTCGAACCCGGTGGGCGGAGCGTCACAGGCTTGCTCAACATGGATATGGCATTATTATATATACATAATAATGCCACATCATATCACGTATATACACAACACAAGAAACAGGCGTTGTGCGAAAATAAAGGTGCGGTGTTCACATATGTTAGCGATTTATATGATCGTCATTAATGAACATGACTTTATAGATACGATTGGTCGAACCTGTTCTTAAATCGAATCAGCACGCCCCGACTTCACGAAGTTTTATCTGCCTTACCCGTAGAGTGTTTTTGTAAAGCTGAAGGCGCAGAGGGAGACTGGTAGCAAATCGCAGGCACCCATGCTCACCTCTTTTATATGATAGGGTGACAAACGATCACACAATCCACACAATGACGGTAAGTGGTTGCTGTGGCCCATAGACACATGTATGTGTATCCTTGATTACGAATCAAAATGTAGATACGTTATCACCCGTGAGGACTAAGATAGAATGTCTCATTTCCACTAAAAACTTCGGTTCTCTTCAGTCACCGTACGAAACACAGCAGCATTAAACTACTATTTTACGCTGGTAATCTGTGAAGGCGTGGTCCTGCCCCGATCGAGCCAACCCATTCATGCTACAACTGTACTACTAATACAACTGCAGCAGAGCTCTACCACCTAAAGAAACTCCGCTACGGCTCACACGCGTGCCTGTAATTTACTACGCAAGGGCGAAGGGACTGCACTTCCTGAACAACAGAAGAAACTTTGGGTCAATATTCCTGTGTAAAAAATGAGGTTATGATTTTACAAAAAAAAAACATTACTCATAAACTATGCATTTCCGCAAGGGGGAAGGGTAGGTGGGGCTTATCGTGCACCCCCACCCTCCCTTCACCATTGGTGTAAGCTGCGTACTGGACTGGAGACAGACAGCTGCCCTGTGATACGCCGGCTCTAATGGGTCTCGCTGCGAACTCGGCGTCCTGCACACGGACGTAAATGTATTGCATGCCTGTTGTCTTCTGCGTGGTCTAGTGCCCAGCAGGTTTCGAGCCACGCGGCATTCCCCTTTACGCGGACTTTCACCACGTCCCTCTACAATGAGCTGGTCCTAGGAGCCTTGTATAAAGGCGTTTATTTATTTATTTATTTATTAGGATTACCAACAGTAATACAAGATCATTTTCATAACAAATTAAGCACATTATAATTGTATTCCTTTTTATAGGTAATCATAACATGCATTGTTTATTTAGTAAATGAAAGGATTATAAGAAAATAAAAACTGAATTTTATCATTGAATAAATAAATTGTTAAAAATAAATAGAATTACTTAACAATATTATAGATAACTTCATTGTCATATCAAATTACATCAATCACATTAGACGAAACAAAAATAATTCCAATATTATACTTGTTTATTAATCGATTCATGATTTCTAAAGAAGTTGATTAATTTTGATCTGAAGGTAGATAAACTATCGCAATTAATATCGAGGCCAAAAATCTTCGAGGACAGTTCATTATAAGTGCGAGCCAGTCTGGCTAGAGGGCAATACTTTCCCAAGTTAGATCTATAAAGAGATACATTGAAAAAGGCTTGCGGTTTTCTCGGTAGTCTTGATGGAACTTTAAAGTTAAATAATTGAACTATTGCTGGACAATCAACACTATTATTGAGCGTTTTGTATAGAAATATCATGTCTGAGATACTTCTACGCGATTGTAATGATGTGATGTTAAATTGCGCCAACTGTCTTTCGTAGGAATCATTAGTTTGATAACTATTCGAACGGTACGCAAGATGACGTAGCAGTCGTTTTTGTATTCTTTCAATTCTAACGCTATGGATTTTGTAGTGCGGATTCCAAATTTGACTGCAGTATTCTAGTTTACTTCTAACCAGACTACTAAAAAGTTTGATTGTAGTAGAGGGCTGCTTGAACTCTCTGGAATTCCTCAATACAAAACCAAGTGACTTTGTAGCTGAGGTGATTATGCTATCGATATGGTTGGTAAATCTTAATTCGCTGTCTAGTATAACGCCTAAATCACGTATCGCTCGAACCACAGTCAGTTTTTCAGTATCAATATAGTATTGGCTTTGTATGTAATTTTGTTTTCTAGTAAACCTAAGTAAATATTTAAATGTATTAGGAGGAAGTATAGTAGTACCTGGTTAAATATTTTAGGAAGTGGCGGATTGAACTTCGTCGCATTGGAAAACAATATACTAAACCCAAGCATACCACTGCAAGACTTCAAGACATTGTAAGTTCATTCTGCGTAGATCGGAACAAATGTAAAAATTAAAAAGCTGACGTTACTTCGGGTTAACTCTGACATCGGGACGTCAATCACCTAAGCCTCCCGAGACAATGGGTGCTGAAAGCAACCGAAGCATCGGTCGGTTAACGTTGGATGCACAGTTATCTGTGAAACAAGAGTACACTGCCCGGAGAGTGTACTCTCTCCAAACATATTTCTCAGATACAGGGTTATTTCGCAAAGAGTGGCAAAACTTTAAAAGTTCAAATAACATATAAATAATGATATACCGTCATTGCAACTATCTGTTTCATTTTTCTTTGAAATTATCCCAAATTGAATGTGATTTATGGGCAAAAACGTCTTCTCCTATCGATCGACCCGTACGAATGTGTGTGTGTGCGCAGTAAAATCAGTAAAAATAATGCATTGCAACGCATTTCGTATTTAAAAGATAAAAAGGACAGAATGATTGATATTTTTTAATTGGCTTTTCATCACCATTTGCATATATTTCATATTTTGAACCTTCTATGCAAATTTGGCCGGTTATCGCAAAATAACCCTGTATGTGCAGTGAACTGGGTACGTTTGCTCAACTTATAAGGCGGATCACAAGTTTTACAGATAATACCGCCCTTGGATTTAGCGCAGGTACATGGCAAGGAGTCTATGCGTACATCCAGTTGGGCTACAACACCGTATCAAACTGGCTTCGAAGTTACGTAATAACACTGAACGTGTATAAAACACCATAGTAGTTCACTCGTGTTCCAGATACCTCAAGCAAGCAAAGTAAAATATTTGGGAGTATTAATCGATAACATTGTACGGTTTAATGAACACGTTAATATCCCAAGTAATCGGTTGCGCAAACTAATATAATAATATGTATTTAAAACTCTGAGAGACGCGGCTGATGAGAAACTAAACAACATCATTTACTACGCCTTGACGCAGTACAGATAATAAGAATAAAGAGAGAATACGAACAGAAGAATAGTAGAGTATACAGAGCTCCTATGTAAAGAGTTAAAAATATTAACATTGTGGCAAATATTTATGCAATTAACTAACTAAAATACATTCTTTATCAAAATACAACAATTCACTCTCCCGAGATTAAGGCGGTTTCGTCCCGATGATCACTATCATACGTTACATGTCAATTACATATATACAGTACATATACATGATAAAAGTATTGTAAATTATGTAAACATTTCTTTTGTCACTTTAAAGGTTTTTCACACAACAAAATCAATACGACTATTCCTATATATAAGGTAAGCACATTATATGCAAAAATAAAATATCTATCTGGCTCCAAGAATTAAATGCTGATGACACTATCGAGCTACTTATTAATTTCATCTAATAAATTTATACCTTTTATATACCTGGAGCGGTCTAGATTATGTGTAGGAGCAACCTCGTTTATATTCGGAGCCTAGAGTTGTCTTTGTATTATCGAGTGTTGTTTCCGTATCGCCACCAGATATAAAACGTTCAGGTCCATCTGGTCTACTGCACCCTCCAGCTGCAATGGGAAAATGTTTTGAATTGAAAAATGTTTAAAGAAAATTTTAAAGATATGACCAAATTTTTAATCGTTCATATTATCTCCAGCCTTTTATAGTCCACCCGGAGCCAACTCTTTTTCCTTCAGTCCACTATTTACGATTGGGATAAAATCATTTATATTTGCATTCTCAGCGGCGACTTTATTGTAAAATACCGGTTTTGATACTATTCTTAGTAGAATAGGAACGACGCTTAGTTTTCTTATGGAAAACTATCACTATCAGTCCACCCGATGAAAAGTGGATAGTTCCATATGCACCCTTATCTATCATCGATTACGAAACAAAATGCAGATGCGGTGTCGTCCCTGAGGATAAAACACTTCACGTGGTAGACACGCTGCAGCTAAATTATGTATGCAACCACATGAAAAGGGCGGCTCGACGGGGTAGGGACTACGCTCTCAGAGAATACTAGTCCAAACGAACTGTTATTATTGTATGTAAAACGGAGACCATTTTATTGATAACGAGGCATTCCTTTTTAGTTCTCTGGGAGAAGCTCGTTTCCGGTTACACCCGGTTCCCTTCATTGACCACGCGAAAATTAGCAGAGTTATGCTGTTTTTTTTATCTGAGAGCGTAATTTTTAACTGATGAAGTAAACCAATACGCACTTAACCATAATATAGGTGCCAAATCACATTGGCTTTACCACGTAAAAATGCTTACTTATGTTTAAAAATTAATTTAAAAGTATTACTTACTCGGCGTTGGGATGCTCACGGCTAAGCCGATCTGAAAAATGGCAGAATATTTTAAGACTAGATTATAGAAGATAGACTGATGCTCAGTAGATGATTTTGCTTATAGATTTATTTAATTTAAAAACATACAAATTTTAATAGGGAAGCTTGCTAAACAATAGAATTAAATCCTAACCCCAGCAAGACTGCGAGATACTGTAAGCTCATTCTGTGTAGATTTAACTGTCCCGTATCCGCAGCTCACCTGTTCAAACAAGAAGGAGACTCACCTGATGGTAAGTGACCACTGCCGACCCAGATTAACTACAATACCATAGGAATTACAGATTCATTGCTGGCATTTTAAAAAGAACAAACTCTTTTCTAGAAGGTCCCTAAGCCATATTGCGAGTTTTGTCGCGATGTGCGATACTGAAATTTAGCGGCTGGAATTATTCCGAAGAATTCCTCTCAGACAAGTCATCAAGTCATGATTGACCTTGAAGTCAATCTGAAAGTAGTTGGCTTTCGAAGACTATTGAATTTAAAAAACATCCAAATTTCAATAGAGAAGATGGATGGGTGCTGCCATCTGCTTGGGATCCTATAATTAACAAAATTAAACTCAAACCCAAGCATACCGCTGCAAGACTTCACGATACTATAAGCTCGTTTTGCGTTAATCGGACCAAAAATTAATATTCAACAACTGAAGGTAGCCGGACTAATTATGACATTGGGACGTCAAACATCTCAGTGCCCCTGTGACCATGGGTGCTGTAAAGCACCCGAAACGTCGGGATAATAAAAATAAGTTAAAGTATTAATTCAACGCGATAAAATCCGTAAATAATAGTTTTATTCAAAACTTATTTTAATCTTATATCTCCACGTTTAATACATTCCGAAGCTAAACGCTTCGCTTGTCAGGGGAAGTATGTGTGTGTATAAACGCATGTACGTTTGTAGTGTTCTTAAAGAAGAGCGGCCACACAAGCGCACATCTCACCAGATTTTTTAATTCTAAAAAACGTTAACTACCCACTAGGAGATTTTCTGTATCATGGGGGCAATATACAAACACAAATTTCACAAGGACAAACATCTAGACCCAGAACAATTAATTGTAGACTATACAAATACTTGTTCCGTGCGAGATTCAAACCTGCGGCCCTTAGCGCTGTAACTCATCGCTAAGGCACTGCGCAACGGAGTCATCAATTGATTGTGAGTGAATGCTGCCGCTCGTGAACAACTCCAACACCAGGGGAATAGCAGTTAAGCTGCTCGCCGCTTAAAAGAAATAGGCTCGTTTCTTGAGGATTCCTAAGTCCGATGTACAGGTTTTTTTTTAATTCAATTGAAGTGACAAACGACCTCACAGTCCACGTGATGGTTACTGGCCACTGCAGTCCACAGACTCCTGCAGCCAACTGTATACAAAGAACGCTACAGATGCGTTTTAACTCCGAAATACTTAGAAGGAATACCTTATACCCTATTATGACACTGACTCTCCATACTTCCGACCGGATCACAGTGGTGAAGAACTAACACTTGGCGTCAGAAATACGTAAGAGGATGATATCTACCTAGGCAGATTCATAGGCTTAAAGGGAGATATGCTATCTAGTTAATTTCACAGAGAAGTCGGGCAGTAAAGGAACCTCCTAGTCAATCAGAGTGACGGTCCACAACGCATACAGATGGCATGAGTGATATCGCGAAAAATGTCGTGATATGCGAAGGTTGAAAAATGTTGGAATATACTGGATTTTTACGTGGAGCGCCATTCTGCAGGTACGTTATGGTAGCAGCACATAAGATGGCTCGACCGTGAAAGGCGTGGAAGGTGGTACGCTCTCACAGAATACCAGCGTAAAATAGCAGTTTGATGTTGTTGTGTTTCGTATGACGAGTGTAAAAAACAGGAGACTTTTTTTTACTAGAAACGAAGCATTTCGTATTGATACTCTGGGGTGGCAACGTATGTGCGTTTTTGTTCTTAATCGAGGAATGTAGATACGTATATGGGCCACAGCCAACTGTCAGGTGGACTTTTTGCTCGTTTGTGACCATTATTCTATAAAACAAGTGGTAAAATAAAATATATTGTACAACCGACTTCAATATAAATAAAATGAGAAACATCATCTATGTATTTGAAGTCAATTAAATATGCATTATTAAGCATAACGCAAAAACTCCGGGTCAGATCTTGATAAAGTTTATATAGACACGAGGAACAACAGTTTTCAAACAAAAAATAATCATTAAAATCAGTTAACCTAGAACAAAATTCCGAAGTAGCACACACAAAAACATACAGTCTAATTGAGAACCTCCTTCTCGAGTTGAGCAGTCTGTTGAAAAAGAACAGAATATAATAACTTTTATTTTACATAGATTACGAGATTACTTATTGAAAATCTTTTAATCTCTATCACTGGTAACAAGAACCGTGGTACAATACCGAAATTGTTACTTGCAATTCCAAGTGCTGAATAATCACGTATTTGGTTATGAAGGATAACATTGCAAGGAAAAGTTTCCTGCAGATGCATGTCAGAAAAATAAGAAAATATTTCGAAGACATGTGAAGTTCGCCAACACGCATTGTGCCAGAATGGTTCACATTTTCTTGCTTTAAACCGTCTCAAAAATGAAAGGAGATCTGTGCCCAGCAGCGACAGTTATATATTGGCTTAAACTTTAACTTTAACAGATACCGAAAAAACCTTTGTACTGGGAAAAGTCGGCGAGAAAACCAGCGAAACTACGACTATTTCAAAAATGCTTTATAATATTTTGTACAATTATAATTGGAAATAATCCGATCGGTTAATTTCGGCCTTACGTATCTCGAGAGTAAACAATGATATCGACCATAGACGCTTTCATTTGACGCACGATTATACAACCATGCCGAGCTCAATTAAGTTTTAATCAAAACCGCTCCAGCAGTTGTTTATTTAACCGGTATATAATCGATAGTCTGCACTATTTACTCATGCAGTTTATGAACTTGGTCAGAGGTCACATTATGGTTGTAGCACGAATAGGGCTGGGTTCTGAGTTTATCGCTCGACCGGGGTAGGAACACGCTCTTACAGAATAGCAGCTTAATGCTGCTGTGTTTCGTATGGTGGTTATAGAGAGCCGGAGATCTTTTTTTTTACTGGAAAAGGACTTTTAGCCCTCAGAAGTGAAAACACATCTGCAATTTATATGAAGATATGCCCCATCATTCGTTATTCACTCATATTCTATAAAATAAATAAGTAAAATAAACAAATATGTTCACATTTTTCCAAGTTCACTTTTTTCTCTCACTCACTAAGGAGAAGTTTTAGTGTGGACTACCCGTGTTTCACCCATTTTAACATGCTTTTATCAGCTATGCGTGTGTTTATGTATGTAATGGAATATTTAAATGTAATTTTCACCTGTAGACGTCTGATTGACTTGAAAACTTGCACTCGTATCAAGCACCGATGACATTACAATAATTTAATAAATTTATCCTGGTATCCTTATTAGGATCACCAGGATAAAATAAAATAGTTATCAGAATCTTCACAGTTCACGATCAATGCGTGTTGTTTACATATCTTATGTTATTAATAACTAGATAAACATGTTAATTTTAAGAAAGTGAAAAGACGGTAAGAGTTCACCAAGCTGTGCTTTGATAAAAAATATCACAGTATGTATGAAGCCGAAGGACGACACCTAATGTGTGACCCGTGTGTAGTACGGCAACCAGTAACTACACGTTAACAAACTTTTAAACTAAGCTTTAAAGCTTTTTGTTAAAAACCTTTTTTACTTCAGTTTTAGACATACAATACCTGTAAAACCTTATCATTACTACACTTCGTTATATACATACCTGCACGCCTTCTTCCCCTGTTGTTGGTTCTTCGAACTGTACACCTGCCATTGCCACTTTAGCCTATTGAACCGTTGGGTTGTGTTTATTCCTGCGACTCTACTGCGGAAATATCCTTGTAACAGATTTTCTCACGCAGAGAAACTCCGAGCTTAGTCCCCTCCATAGTTTGGTGAACAACCTTAATTACATATTTCATATCGGGTAATGAACTACGACTTGCTACATATAATAGATACGACTTAAGGACCTTCAGGAAACAAGCTTACTCTTTTTTAAAAGCCGGCAACGCACCGCAATTCCTCTGATGTTACCGTTGTTCATGAGCGGCGTTAGTCACTTACCATCAGGTGAGTCGCAAGCTTCATTCATCTGTTAAAAAAAATACGTGTATTTTTTTCATTTTAAGCAAACGTTACACCTACAGTAGGATTTTTCTGCGTCGTGGAGGCAGTTTACAAAAACATAAATTGCACAAGGACAAACATCATAACGCAAAAAAATTATTTGTAGGCCACAAAAATACTTGTTCCGTGCGGGATTAGAACCCGCGATCCTCGGGAACGCAACTCAATGCTAAGCCACTGAGCCGCGGTAAAAAACTTTGTGTTTACAAAACCAAAATACCAAACAATACCTAACCCTTAATTAACTTTAAATTCAAGGAAAACATTAATTTGCATCAATTTCATATTAAATACGTTCCGTTAACCCCGAGGGTTTTATAATGAATTTTATTAATTGCTGGGTAAACCGTAGTTCCAATCTAAATTATTATTTGATTGTGCGATGCGGTTTTCATTTATAAAGCAGTGGATTTAAAATAACTTTCATTCTGTGTTTAATTTTTTTTTCTAATAGACATAACGGAACAAACTTTCGCAAACTAGAGATCTGTCAACATAACATGGAGAAAAGCGAACTCAAGATCAAGTTGAAAGACAAAATAAAACTAAGAAAGCTAAAATGGAAGTGGGTAGGTCATATGATGAGGAGTAACAAAGAAACATGGGCTTAGAACGTTACCGAGTGGTGTTCAATACAAAACAAACGAGAGAAAGGGAGGCAGCCTCTTAGATGGGAGGATGATATTCGGAAAATTGCTGGAGGGCATGGCAAGCTCTAGAGGACGCCTTTAGGGAAACGCAAGACAATCACAATGCCGGTGTCAAATAATTAATTTATATATTTAAGCTTAAGTTACTTCATATTTATGCATGCCACGTTGCGGCTATATTATGGTTGTAGCATGAATGGGTCGGCTCGATCGAGAAAGGCCCACGCTCTCACGGAATACCGGCGTAAAATAGCAGCTTAATGCTGTTGTGTTTCGTATGGTGAGTGCATAGAATCGGAGACCCGTTTCACCGGAATCGAGGCATTCCATGTCGTCAAGGGTGACAACGCATCTGCATTTTGATTCTTAATCGAGGTTAAATTTAGATGTCTATGGGCCGCAACATCCACTTACCATCAGGTGGACTGTGTGCTCGTTTGTCACACTTATCCTACAAAAAAATACATAATTTTTTACATATAGTGTTTTCATACGCGTATTTTGTAAGATTGTTAAATAAAGGCTTGTGTGAATGTCTATTATTATAATAATAATAGACATTCACATCATGACACATCATAGTTCCCGTCGATCAAACCTATCTCTGATATCGTCTTACCGATACCGTAACAGCTTATTAAGCTCCACTGTAGAACATATACCTTCCCCATAGACTTTCTCATGGGGAGGATATTTGCCATAGTTGCCACGCTTGGCAAGCGGTTTGGCAATCACATGATCGTTATTAGGAAGACGCTGCTGCCAATCTACTGATTTGTCTCCCTCTGTCGCCTCTTACGACACCCATGGAAAGATACAAGCTAGTGGATATCCTTACACTGCTATTTCAAGGTCACTGTTCGCAATTTTTGCTAATGCTTACTAGTCTAATTTACGTGCACCATCCGCATTCGTTGTTAACAACAGTTCTTTAAGCAAAAAGTTTGTCTGGAAGAAATTGTTTCCAGAGCGATAAGATCGCCTATCGTATTTACTACCATTTATTTAATTTTGTTTTCGTTTGAATGTGTATTGGTGAACAATAAAGAATATGTTGGAAGTGATTATAATATAGACTTACAAGAAAATACTTTAAGTATAGAATTGAATACTTTTTGTTCAATATAGTAGTTCTACCATTGGTTCGAAGAAAACTACTGTCCTAGGAAGAAGCAGCAAGAAACCCAACAAGGGAGGAATACAACAAGTGCACCGTGCCACGCCAGAGCCAAGACTCCATTCACGGCGGTCGCTCCGTCCATTTTATACAAGCAAAACAAGTAACCGCACGGGTGCCACTGCCAGTGCAATGCTCGGGTGTGCGGTGCACGTGTTGTTCACAAGAATTCTGGCTAGCTACAGACCGCCACCGCACGTGCAACGGCGCAGGCTTCGTGAAATATATTGATTAATTGATTATTTATATCCAGTTGTCTATTGGCCACTATTTATCAGATAGATTGCATGTAAAAAAACATCTACAGATAGATAATTCTTTATTGCACACAAAAACGATACATGAACGAAAAAAGGCCACAAAATGCGGTTATCACTAAAAGTGATTTCTTCGTGGATGCTGTGGCTCGTAACATCTATCTTAGATTGAAATCAACTCTGAGGACTAAGATGCAATACGAGGTATTCCAGAGATTTCGAGGTATTTCCAGTAAAAGGTCTTCGGTTTTTACACTCACACAGCAGCATTAAGCTGCTACTTCACGCTGGTATTTTGTGAGAGCGTGGTTTTTCTCAGTCAAGCCGACCCGTATTCGTGCTACAAGCGTAAAGCTTATTTTTAAAACGTAATTTTAAACGTAAATAATATCTGCAACAAGTCCCAAAGTTCTATTAAAAAATTATGTCAATTTTCATTTGAACATTCCAGACCATTTTGAGCTTAGCCTAGCGTTATC
Source organism: Parnassius honrathi (assembly GCA_018247895.1). NCBI lineage: Eukaryota > Metazoa > Arthropoda > Insecta > Lepidoptera > Papilionidae > Parnassius > Parnassius honrathi. Next base: position 13,117 of record DWHP01002220.1, read on the forward strand.
TTTTTCGAAATAAAAGACATCTTTATTCGGCTTTACGTGGGTACATTATTTATGTTTTTATTCAAGACACGTCAACTATATCTTCAGTTTCGCACTTCGAGCGCAACCTGTTTAATTCAAATCACGACCTGCTTCTTCCAACTGGGTCTTGTTTTAACTTACTTATATTTTGTTGCTTTGTCTGCATTACGTTATCTTTATAATAGTAATATGAGTAACATACGTATTTGTATAACCATAATAGTATATAAACGGTGAAACTATACCACAGTTATATTACGACTAAACCAAGAATGGGTCGGTTCGAACTGGAGACCCTTCTTAATAGAAACGAGGTGATCCATCTTAGCTCTCAGGAGCTCAAGGTGGTATGAGCCTCAGAATCCTCATACCACCTTGAGGACTGTGTTCTTGATTGTCACGCTTATTCTATTAAAAAGTCTGTGGTTATGAAAAACGTCGTAAGGAGTCTTGATTTTGAAGTGCTTAACCAGAAGTACACCTGTAAAGACCAATATTATCATCAATACAACCTTGACAAAATACTGCTGAACATAGGTCTTCCTCAAATATTGCCTTAAATTATATATTTAAGCAGTAACTACGCTTGTTAGGAGAGTTAACAATCACAATTAAATGTTTTGAATTGTTATCAGACAGATGCTGCTGCCCGTCTGATTCTCATGCTTCGTGGGGAGATATTTGCCGTAACTGCCACGCTTAGCAAGCATGGTGGCAAACGCAGCCTTTTGTTTTTGTTCAGCTGTTATTCGGAGATGCTGCTCAACATCCGTTCCAGTGTCCCTCCGTTGCCTCTTACGACCCCCACGGGGTGTGAGGCAGTAGGTTGTCCAACACCGCCACTACACAGCGTTTTGGAGACCATTTCATGTAGTTAAAGTAGAAATTTGTAGAGGACTTTTATTTTTAATTTTAAAGTGGCTAATTTTGACATTTAATTGCATTGGGCACATTATTAGGTTAACAACTTACAAAAAAGAAACTGACAGACATTTTTGATCATGTAATAATGTCAAAAGTATTTGTATTCAAAAGTTATAAGAATTATTTTCCTTTTTCATTTGACGTATAAAAGTGATAAAAACATTTTCTGTGAATGTAAATTGAGGTGTTGTTAACATTTGGAAAATGGAAATTCACTTTTATTAACATTTGACGTAGATGTAAGAGGCATTGAAAAGCCGCAATGCGGGAAGTGGCGGAGACGGTGTAAGTTTCAGCTTCATAAAGCGCCCTTACAAAAAAGTCGGGCATTAGCAAATGCTCCGTAAAGTAGGACGTATAAAATTCGAAAATATTAGTCATTATTTTATTCCCAACATTTAATGTTGTCGGCACGTATTTGATTTAACCCATACTCAACTCAACCTAGATGTTCCTAAGAAAAATATCTTAATAATTTTCACCATCATTAATCAATAAAATTATTATTGTTTATACTACGATTTTTAATTTCAATTTTAATCAGAATTAATCAGAGCGGCTCGAATCGTCGACGACCGAGTGCTTTCCGATCGGCTCGATTCGCTGGCGCTGCGAGGAGATGTTGCATCTCTTTGCATTTTCTTTCGCTTATACCATGGTGAGTGCTCTGAGGAATTGTTCGGATTAATCCCA
>DWHP01002221.1:0-14754 GCA_018247895.1 Parnassius honrathi
CCAGTAGGGTAAAATTATAATTTGAATAAATTGTAGCTTGTCAAGGATTCACTTTCATGTTTTTATTTCACAGCTTCCGAGTGATTTTTTTAAATAATAGCAATTCTATTAATATTACTAATTAAAATAAAAGAAATCCTTTAACCACGCCTGGTAAGCCTCAAATGCCTGTGTTAGAAGTTGATTGCAATAAGCTATTTTACAAGGGATCAATACGAGGTACCTAGGTAAATAGTACGATATATTTTAATATAAACAACATTAATTACAAGTACATATATTTTAAATTGAATTTAGAATTGTTGTTTTTTTTATTGCCTTACATTTAAGCTATACGCAAGATTTCAGTTGTGGCTTTCGAAATGGATGAGCTCGAAAGAGAAATGAACCTGTTATAAAAGAATCATCTCGGTCTCTCCGTCGAAACAACGGATACTGCCCTTCCGTATCAGTTTCTTTTATAGAATCTCTTCTCATTGGTGGATAGGGAATGCATTCCGGATACGGGAGATTTATAATACGCATTCCATGAGGCCCGAGCCGCATTTGGGAAAACTTTTTTATTACTCAAAAGGGAGCGCATTCGGGCTCAATTTTTTTAGTTGATAAACCGCATGCGGGGACTTCCCGCAATGGACAAAGCAACTAGTAAAATAAGTAGATCAATAATCCAGTCAATACAATATTTTTATAAAGAATAAGGGTGACAAACGAGCATACAGTCCACCTGATGGTAAATGGTTACTGTGGTCCATAGACATCTACATCAATCCTCACCTAAGTATCAAAATGCAGATGCGTTGCAGACTCAAATGAAATGCCTCGTTCCCAGTAAAAAGGGTTTCCGGTTGTCTACACTCACTCACGATACGAAACACAGCAGCACTGCTATTTTAAACTGGTGTTCTGTAAAAACGTGGTCCTTCCCCGGTTGAGACGTTTTCTTCGTGCTACAACCATAATATTATAGTTGTAGCACGAAAAGAACAGCTATATAGCTGCACCATGACTCCACTACGTAAAATTACTAAATAATGAAATTAAATCTAATCTTAAGGTGGCTATGCTAGACGAGCCAAACACGAGCGGAGCACGGGAAGAGCCGCTCTCTCGCGGCGTCAAGTGTGGACGTACAACGAGCCTACAACAATCACTCTCCTCGAACGCAGTCTTCCGCAGTGTTCTCGCAGCTCGTGGCGAATATGGACGACGTGTTTACTTTTACAGCAACCGCTGCTGCTGCAGCGATTATTATAACCGAAGTCAGTAAAAAAGCTAAAAGGCCAAGACGATAGGGATTATAAAAATTTATATAAAGACAGATGCATTCAACAAAAGCCAGATTTGTTAACAACTTTGAGAGATCAAGAAGCAACTGGCCAATTTAAGAATTTCGTTCGAATGACATCAACAAAATTTGAAAATTTACTACGTTTAATTGGACCGCACATAACAAAACGATCATTTTCTGTCCACGTTTCCATGATGCTCGAGCGAAACAGACGTCTGTCACTAAACACGTCCACAAGCACACTGCGAGCGTGATGCAATTCTCTGTGTTCGTCGAAAAACAGACAACAGGTGGAGCACAGTCGAGCACGAGCCAAACGCTCGAAGCGCGCTCGTTCGAGGCTAGTAAGTCGGTCCACACAACACGAGTTTGTGCTCGGCTCGTGCTTCGCTCGTACTCGCCTCCTCTAGCGTAGACCCAACTTTAAGCATACCATTGCAAGACTTCAAGCTCATACTGCGTAGATCGGATCAAAATTAATAATTAAGGTTCGATTAAAGCCTCGGTTACACACAGCGAATATTTGCTGCGAGTATATTTGCTGCGAATAATACTCGCAGCGACAATTTACTGCCCGCCTGTCACACATATTGAGTTCTACACGAGAATTTCGACAGCCGCTTTTTTTTAACAGCTATGTGGCAGCTTTTGCTGTGTGAACATGGTATCGGAATCAAATAAAATACTACTCCAGGAAGGTACCAGCACCCCTAGTGACGGAGAATCCTTCGCTGAGCATCCACAACCAAGCTATCCTTCTCTTCCCGAGTGTGGGTGTTCAGGCTGCACCGCGTATTCTAGGAGGGGGCGAAATTCCGTTCGCAACTAAAACTGCTCGGGAGAAACGGAGCAATAACACTTAGGCTATCTGTCACGCTATCCGAGAATTTTTGCAATATCAGGGGACTTCATTCAAACCTTAACACTGTTAATTACCACCTGGAGACGGCGTAGCCGGCCTTGCTCGTTTTAACTGAAACTCAGGTGTCCTTTCCGTCTGATACTTCATATCTCTCCTACCCCGGGTACAAATTAGAACACTCCTTTGTGCCCCGGGCTGAAATTTGCGTATACGTCATAGAAGACATTTGTTTTCGAGGCTTCGGCAGTCTTGAACGTACCTGTCCATCCTATGGCAGTGCGTAGACAGCGACGACCATTCCTCCGTCTACGGGTGCCTCTATAGGTCCTACAGCGGTAATGTCTAAACAGACCGACTCATCGACCACGTCCAAATGACTACGAATTCCTTGCTACAGGAGATCCCATCCGCAGAGATCGTGATCCTCGGCGATTTTCACGCCCACCAAGCCAAATGGCTCAGTTCACATTTAACCGATCATGCGGGGAGATCTGTTTATGACTTTGCCTTGACCATAGTCTTACACAGCTGATTACTTCGCCTACGCGGATTCCAGATGTGGAGGATCATGCACCTTCCTTATTGGACCTTCTGCTGACCTCTCATCCCGACGGGTTTAGTCGACGCCCCTCTAGGCTTGTCGGACGATTGTCTTGTCCGGAGTATAGTGCCACTTACACTAACGTCGCGGTTGCATTCTGCAGGCTGCCGCTGTGTTTGGCACTATAGGTCGGCTGATTGGGATAGGATGCAGTCTTTTTTGCATCCTACCCTTGGGGGCGGGTTTGCTTCTCGCCGGACGATCCCAACATTGTTACTGATGTGGTACTTCAGGGTATGGAAGTTTTTATTCCGTCCTCTGTGGTGGCCATCCGAGGCCGATCCCAGCCATGGTTTGGTCGCTCCTGTAAAATAACTTGTAAAATAAAGGGCTTGCGCTGACGCATCAACGTCTCAGGATGTAAGCACCAGCACTCTTAAAAAGAAGTATAATTTCGCCTTCAGGACTTTAAAAAGAGTCGTTGTCAAGGCAAGGTCTGAATACATCGACAGAATTGGCGAAAAGCTAGTTTGCCTTCCTTCGTGAACCCGTGCATTCCGGTCTCGCGCCAAGGCTTTCCAAGAGATTTTCTGTCAGCATCTCTTCTATCTCTGCACAGAGAGAACGACTCACTGGCCCATGCCACAAAGAAGAAAGCCGAACTGTTAGACTCTTCCTTTGCGTCCAACTCGACTCTAATGAAGGGGGGAACACACCGCCGACCATCCCGCGGCGCGAGTGCTCCATGCCGGATATGCGATTTACACAGCTCTCGATTTGCAAAGCACTCCTCTCCCTGGATGTCAGCAAGTCGAGTGGGCCTGATGGAGTTCCTCCCATTGTGCTAAAGACGGAGTTGGCACCGGTTTTAACGCGTCTTTTTCGATACTCCTACTTTCAAGGCGTAGTCCCGAATTTACGGCAAACAGCCTTGGTCTAACCGATCCCTAAAAAAGGCGACCGCTCAGACCCGTCCAACTAAAAGGCCTATCGCCATCACATATTTGTTCTTCAAAATAATGAAGTCCATTATAAACTGCCAGTTCATGACCACCTTGAGAATCACCAGCTGATTAGTGGACGCCAATTCGATTTTCCTCGTCGTCGATCAGCCGGTGGTCTTCTGGTCTACCTGACTCATAGATGGGCGGAGGCAGTTAAGTCCAAGGTGGAGGCATTGGCCGTTAGTTTGGACATACCGAAGGCCTTCGATCTGGCACGAAGCGCTTCTTTTAAAGTTCCCTTCCCATGGGCTTCCCGAGAAATTGTGCAATGGGATCACGAGTTTCCTTGCTAATCGGAGCATCAAGGTCGTAGTAGACGGTGCAAGCTCAGATTACAAGCCTATTAATGCTGGTGTTTCACAAGGCTGCGTGGTATCACCAAAGCTGTTTCTTCTGCATATCAGTGACATGTTGCAAATTAGTACTACTCAATGCTATGCAGACGACAGCAATGGTGTCGTCGACGGACGAGTACTTTCTGATCGAGTTGATTCACTGGCGCTGCGTAGGTGTATTGCATTCCTTTTCATTTTCTATCGCATCTACCACGGGGAGTACTCTGAAGAGTTGTAAGAATTAATTCCAGCCGCCAAATTTGACGAACGCTCATCGCGTCAAAATTCACGATACCAGATTCAGATCACCATCCTCACCATCTGGATGCTTGGCGGTCCACAACTGCGCGTTTTACTAGTTTTACTCTTCGTACAACTTCTCTGTGGAATTGTTTACTAACGGCGATTTTTTCGGACCGACACGACTTAGGCACCTCAAGAAAAAAGCTTACTTCTTTCTAAAAGGCCGGCAATGCACCTGCAATTCCGCTGGTGTTTTGGTTGTTCATGGACGGTGGTAATCATTTTCCAGCAGGTGAGCCGTATGCTCGTTTGCCGCCTCTCCTATAGAAAAAAACATAAGATCTAGGAGAGCGATGCGTATGGTAAGTGTAGAGAACCGGCCCCCGCTTCTTATAAAAAAATTGGTCTCAATTCTATTGGTGCGCCAAATACAAATCTGACGTCTATTCGTCGCACACGTCGGTGTGTTGTCGGCTGGTTGGCACCTGCATTTTTCTATACAGACCAAAGAAACGAATTATATAGTAATTTCCCCGCTTTAGAGAATCGTTTCTTGGTTGACTCACCGCACATACCTATACAAACGTATATATGCATTATGCAGCGCCCAAACGACCTGTAGCACCGGCGTGTAGTCTGGAGCGGCGCTGAGCTTAATGGCAGCGAGTATCTTGTCACACATAGGGCATTCTCACGGCGAGTGCGCATTCGCAGAGAGTTAAATTGAACATGTTCAATTCAAATCGCGGCGAAATTAACTAGCGGCGAATGAATCTATTACCAGCGAATAGCCTGTCACACAGCAAGTTCTCGCTGCGAGTGCCTAATCACAGCAAGTATTCGCTGTATGTAACCGAGCCTTAAGACATCGGGACGTCAAACCCTAGACATGCGTCCTATGTGTTCCTAGTGAATGAATCATTCAAGTATTTATTCGTAATACGTACCTCATCATGCCATTCATGTCGATCATTTAAATGGATCATTTCAGGCTTCAGAGTAACCTTGCTTTTGCTTTGTAATAGCGCCATCTACTTTATTCTATAAGTAACGTCACTTTATCGAACCAAACGTAGAAAAGACGCTAGATCTAAAGCCCTTGAAACGTCGGGTTAAAATATGTGAAATTAATCTGTAAAAGCATTTTATTTAACGAGTTATCGACTAATAAAAACAACTACTAATGAGAGTAGTTGTTTTCATTAGTCGATAACTAGACTTGACTCGAGAATAGTTGACTGTTTATGGAAATAACCGAGAGTTGTAGCCGTGATTAACCAATAACGAAACATAAACATAATAATGTGTAGGGTAGGTGTGGGTGGATGCCCCAGTGGTATAGTTGCCCCATTTTCAAAAAACCTAACTTCCCAAAACTCGCAACTAAGAAATAATAGTATACCTAAAAGCCGAAGGCACCCCGCACCTCAGTTAGCCACGAGCTGTCGTATGGTTGGACGTGTTGCGCTTGTGTGTGCATTCATTTCCGCGGCGAACTTTACAACACGTCAAAGTTTTAAAGGTTAGTATTTTCTGTCGTATAACTTTATAAGTAGTCATTAATTCCGTTATATTATTTATTACGTCAATAAACTGTTTCATCAAATATGCATCTATCTTTATTTATTTAAAAAATACTTGGGCATCTATCCCTATCAAAAAGGATAGTCTATCCCTCCATACATCATGTATACCCATATGTGGTTTTAGAGTATATTTTGAACATATTTTTGTGTTCTGTTATATTTTTGATGTGTTTACATACATTTGGATTTGGATTTTTTAGTGACTGTAGCAGAACCACGCCACGAAAATACGAAAGAAAGGAAGGAGTTCGAGCACGAGTATGTTCTTGGACTACAGAACAATTGCAGTCAGCTTTCGACGAAATGAATAGAAATATCATGGGGATAAATGAAATATCGCGACAGTTTGGGATTCCATCAAGAACATTGCGAAGACGTTATGCTGCTAAAAATACAACGAAGCAGACACTGGGTATGTATTAAAGGTCAAGTTATACAGGATTTTAGAAACTTTTATTGAACTTACTGCTTTAAGCTTACAACGCCTAGATTTATTAACGTAGTTTTATTTATAGGACAACATCCTATCCTAGATTTTGACAACGATAAAAGGCTGGTAAAGCAAATTTTAAAGCTTGGAGATGCCGGATTTCTTCCAAATAGACAACCCATGCGTATGTTAGCCTACCAATTTGCTGAAAAGCTAGAGTTAAAACATAATTTTGACCACGATAATTAAATGGCTGTATCTTCATGCTTCAAAAGTTTTATTGAAAGAAATCCAGAGCTTTCTATTAGATAAGCTGAAGGTTTATCTCTGGCTAGAGCCAAGGACCCGAGTAGAGAAAAAGTAAATAACGTCTACGATCTTTTGATCAGTCTTTACTGAAAATGATCTGATGGACAAACCGGAAAGATTGTACAATATGGAAGGATCCGGAATCCAATTGAATAATATACCCGGAAAAGGCATAACAAAAAAAAATGCCAAAGTCGTCAATTCCGTCAGATCTGCCGAGAAAGGTGAAACAATTACAATCGTTGGCTGTTGCAATGCAACTGGTAATTTTATTTCACCAGTTTTTGTAATAAAAGGTGTGAATAAGAAACCTGAATTTCAAGATGGACTTCCAATGGGCTCAAAAGCGTATATGAATAAAAAATCGGCACATATAAATGCTTCGCTTTTCGGTAAGTGGCTACCAGAACATTTCATCCCTCTGAAGACGCATGGTAAAGTTGCGCTCATTTTAGATTGTCACTCATCAGACTCAAGTGCACCAAATATGCTACAAGCTGCAGCAGATAACTACATAATTTTATGTGTCTTTGACAGTGTTTATTTATTCACATAGCTTCAGCTTTACAACCTTTAGACAGATCAGTATTTGGGCCATTTAAAACCTACTTCAACCAAGAAACTAATCAATTTATGCGCCTTAATCCAAATAAAAAATCAACCGTTACAACGCAACAAAGCTTATACGCAATGTTTAGCTTCGCGCTGTCACTCCTGCAAATGATCTTGCCGGCTTTAGAGGTAGCGGTTGACCGAAATGCTTTGCCAGATACTACATTCCTGATATCAGATATTGCACTGAATAGCGAAAATCCCGGTACTTCTCGTGCACCTCATCGAGTTGACCAACGACACAGGCTCAAACGTCTTATTTGTTAGAATGCTAACCAAAGCTTGTCAATGTCTCAGAAAGTATTGTATCTCGTGAACATATTAAACAAGGAACAGAAACCTCTCTACCTCAGACTTCTACTTCTATAGTTTGTCAAGTTGAGCTGGACAACCAAAAAGAAATTATTTCTGAATATGAACAAAATAAGGCACCAACAAATCTGATTCAGATTGAAATTGACAAAAAAACTTTTGGTCCCTTTATAGATTCCGAGATTTTGTAGGATATTAGTAGTGTTGAAATTGATGATTCTACAATTGCAGAGATATTAGGCAGCAATATAAAATCAGAAACACCTTCGAAAATTTTAATACAAGCGTCACCTATACCAAAAATTCCTTTTACCATGTCTAAGAAGGCGAAGCAGTCAGCAGATATTCTGAATTAAAAAGTGAATATAGAACAAAAAAGATATGGCTGAAAGAAAGGAAAAACAAATGAAAACTAAGTAAGACAAGAAAAACAAGACTGAAACTACCAAAGAAAAATGAGAACTTAAGAAAACAAAGAAAGGAACCAGCAACAAAGAACGACAACAAAAAAAAGAACATTGTTTTAGTGACAACGATAATGGTAACCTGAGTGATTTATGTGGTAAAGAAAATGATAATCATTTAAAAGTTAACCACGACCGCAAAAAACTAAAACTGCGAATTATTTACAGTTGAAACAGTGGAGATGAAGACATTTCACTTCACTATAAAATTAAGGCAAGGAAAACTAAAGGTTTGCCGGTAAAGATCACTCAGAGAGATGGACAGGATAAGCCTAAATATGACTGCATAGAATGTTTTGAAAAATACAAAAAAAAACCAAGTTTAAATCCGGCTAGATAGAATGTATAAAGTGTCAGAACTGGCTGCATGAAACCTGTACACTTTCCGAAAATTATTACTCTAGACGTGGAAAACTGAAAGCACTATCTCACTAAGCATAATTTAAGTAGGATTACAAAATGAAGATCTTTATTGCATTATTTTAATTTTTAAAAAATAATGACTTTTATGATTACGCATGTTGAAACTTATAGGTAAACCGCTTCATTGAGACTTCGCCTGCGGGGCACAGGGGAGCGGTCTATCTATAATAATTAATATTTAATAAGAAGAATTTATAATTTTTATTTTTGTTGAAAAAATGTTTTAAGTAAGTATGATTATTTTATTCGATCCTAAATTATGTTGAATTATATGCTAACGATGACAATTGAAAAAAATAATTAAAAAGTGCAAAATGCGTTTCATTATTTGGCCCATGTTTCTTGGAAAAAAAATTTGTTTTAGGAGTAGCTTTCTACTGCTAAAACACCAATTGTCCTTAAACCTCATAAAAGTTTGGTTGAGTTTTTCTTTTATACAGTATGAAATCATGCATCTAATCTAACAGGCATCTATCCTTCTTAGTATTTTTATCGTAGGCAACTATTCATACGGGTAGGCATCTATCCCCAAAAAAGGAGTTCCAGAAAAACCAAAAATTTGTAAAATCTGTAACTTGTAGTGCCGAAAATACAAATCACAGTTAAACATAAAGTTTTAAATTAGCATGTATGGCATTAGGCATTATTCATATAAAATTGTTTCTTTTTAAATAAGGAGGATATTTCAAAAAGTGGGGCATAAATTTACATAAATTTTGCAAGAGCTTGAGTTTATTAATTTGCCCCTCAGTAGCATCCAAATAGCAGACATCAGCGCAAGATAAAAGTCTGGACTATAGATATCTTAGTAGACAATGGGGACAAAACTTTGAAGGCGTTTTAGAGAATGAAGGGCGTGAAATATTTTCCTGCTTACATCCGTAACATGTGCGCCCTAAGTCAAATTGCAGTTGAAAATAACACCTAGGTTCTTGGCAGTATCTGAGTAGGGAATAGTGCTGCCATCGATTCGTAGAGTTTGGAGAGAGGAGAAACCAAGAGTGCCACGCGCATATCTTTTGCCTGTTATCAAGGCTTGGGATTTAGTTGGGTTTAATGTGAGACCAAATGATCTTGACCACTTGCTAGTCTTATTTAAGTCGTCATTCATTGTTTCAACCGCCAAGTTGGCTTCGGATGCCACACAATTACGATATAACTGCAAATCGTCAGCATAAAGGTGGTAGTCAGCTGATATCACCTTAGTGATACAATTAATAAAAATGGCAAAAAGCAGAGGAGAGAGGACTCCACCTTGAGGTACACCCGCAGTTACATTATACTATTGAGAGTATATTTCACCTGAACGAACACATCGTGACCGATCACGAAGATAGGAGTCAAACCGTGGAATAACAGATCTAGACACTTTAATCGTCTTAAGGGTACTTATAAGAATATCAAAATCTACAGAATTGTACGCACTGATGAAATCTAGTAAAACCAGAACTCTTAAGTATCCATGTTCCATATTCCAACGAATATCGTCAGTAGCTGGGTCGGAAACCAGATTGATATGGACATAAAATATTATTTCTGTTGAGAAATGCTGAAAATTGCTTGTGGACCATGTGTTCAAGAACTTTAGAAAGAAATGGCAGGATTGAAATAGGATGAAAGTGAGAGGAAGATGAAGGATTGGATATCTTAGGATAGGGATAATGATAATTTCCATGACGATGGAAAACAACAAGAAGATAAAGAGAAATTAAAAATGTGTGTAAGAACAGGAAGAAGAAAAGAGAGGATAGGCATTATCATATTGGAGCATATGCCGTCATTTCTAGCGGCAGTGGATGATATAGCTAAAATTGATCGGTTGATATCGTCTTCAGTGGCTAAATCAAAACCAAATGTGTCACACTGCAGAACTGGGTGCTTATCTAATTCTAAAATTGACCCAGCTTTATCACTATTAGATATAGAGATACAAGGGCAAGAAAAATGTAAGTTGACAATATTTAAGTCTATGTCACAACTTAAAAGTTTTCGTGACTTACCAACATCAACAGTTTTAAGAAATCTCCAGCCTTTTGCGGGATCACATTTAGTTAGAGAATTATAAAAATAACGTCTTTTTGCACATCTGCACAAACGGTTACACCGATTGCGTAGGATCTTATAATTTATTAAATTATTCTCCAGTGGAACTCGCTTGTATCTTCTTTTAGCTTTGTTTCTACGTGCCATGAGCGCCTTTAAAGCTTAAGTTATTCACCGAGCAGGATTATGTTTTATTTTAACACGTTTAACCGGTGCATGAATATCATATAACTTAAGAATGACATTGTTGAAGCTGTTCACTTTGTCATCTACTGTTTGGCTAACAAATACTGGCGTCCAATTTATCAAATTAGCGTCACATCTTACGGCCTCCAAGTTAATGCTCCTGTAACTTTGAAGTAATCGAAAGCTTGAGTTACTAAAAACTTTTTCTTTTAATCACAGTTTTGTATACACTATATCCAATATAACAGTTTAGTTCGTTATTTTGCTAAACGTGATAATTACGGTAAATCATCCAGATAACGGCTGGATATTTTAAGTTTTTAAGATTAAAACCATGAAAGTCAAAACTCTCATGTTATGTTAATGTGGCCAGATCATAGAATTGATCATATTATCATGAAGTGCTGGACCACTTCAAATATCGCAATCATTTCATGATAGCCTATTTATTACTGACCATCTCTCCATAGTGTAAAACAAAGTCGCTTCTTACCGTTTGTGCACTTAGATCTTTTAAACTACGCAACGAATTTTGATAAGCTTTTCTTCAATAGATAGAATGACTCAAGATGGTTTATATATATTATACAGGCATGTTATAGTAATCTATAAATACAAAAATCAACTGCTGTCCGACAGTCTCGCTAAAACCATTTGCTTATTGCATTGGGCCCAGTTCAGTGGCAATTAATTATTATGAAAGTAAGTAGCGTCCATTGTTAACTATCAGTTTTTTTTTTGTTTCAAAATAAATTGTAACAATACGTTTCACACAATACGAACAGAAATTCACAACGTGAAACGTGTTTCACAAAAGCGAAGCAATTTATACGTTCTAAATCATTTTCTTCCGATAAAAACAGCTTTTAATATTTTACAGCCGTAGTCCACGAACTGTCTCAAAGGGTAACGTAACAAAATCTTGTTAAACTTAATGAACAAATTTGGAGCGTCTCTCAAATTGGACACTCCTCGCTATCTTTGCGTGAGGCATGAGTTCGACGGAGGCGGCGCTTTTAATTATGTTAATATTGTAATTATTTTATTACACATTGCGCTTTAAGCGTGTGTCGAGCAAACGGATAAAACGTTCAACAGGGATCAAAAGATAAGATATAAAGAAATATACTCCTAGGATTGTATTTACACTCGCAGTTTACGCACTAACAACATTACCGAATATTTGACTACGTCTTAGTCTTGTAGTAGTAAACCCTACGACTGATAGGTCCCGGGAACGAAACCGCAAGTTGAGCAGAGCAAAATCGATTTGTGTGCTTTTCGGGCAATAAATTGAGCCATTTCATTTAGATCAAGTTGAATAAAAGCACTTAGATGAGAAATTCTACTAAGTTATTTTATTTACGACCTGTACACTGTAACTGTCATCTGAATCTGCAGATAACCAACTGCAGATTCAGTTGACAATGTTGTATCACTCAAATTTTACGTAGTAGGGACACAGTACTGCTTTGTTAGCGATATATGTGTCACTAGAAAACATCGACTGTCTTCAGTTGTTGGAGGTTGAGATTTTCTCAAACCTGAAATTCGGGCGGTCCTTTGAGTCCAAGATCAAAGCAGCTGCAAGAAAGTTAGGAGTATGAGATTTCCTCAAACCTTAACTTCGGGCGGTTCTTTGAGTCCAAAGTCAAAGCAGCTGCAAAAAAGTTAGGAGTATGGGATTTCCTCTAACCTGAACCTCAGGCGGTTCTTTGATTCCAAGGCAAAAGCAGTTGCAAGAAAGTTAAGAGTCTTTTGCAAAGATGCGGCAGTACATCACGCCGGGACGGCTGCTTATTCTAACTAAAGCACAAGTCCGGTCGCGTTTGGAGTATAGCTGCTGGGCTGGTGCCTCGCAGCTTTGGCTTAAATAAAAAGGCGTGCTAAGAGACTTATTGATAGCACGAATCTGGCTAAAATCATTCTTTCCAGTCTCGAACACAGGCGCGAAGAAGCAAAACTTTCGGTTTTCTACAGGATGAATTTCGTTGTGTGCGCAAAAATTGCGTAGCTTAATTCCTTCCTCTCCTTTCCACTACGTTGTCGACTTACCACGTCTTCGAAACAAAAGGTTTGCATTATCGTTCTTCACGAGCATAGCAAAGAAGTAGAATAAGTGGCCAGTACCCGTCTTTCTATCCGATTAGAATGTGGGCAAGGTGAGAGCGAATAATCTTTTGCTAAGTCAGTGAGCTTCGCCATCTCCGGCTGCATCATCACTTGCCATCAGGTGTAATACTTGTCAAGCGCTGGTTTAGAATAGTTGCTGCAAGAATAGTTTTGCTAGGCCGGAGGGGGACCACGTCAGTATAGAATACCAGCGTAAAATAGCAGCGAGCAGCGGTTTCGGATGGTGTGTGTAGAGAACTGGAGGCCCATTTTACCGATACAAGGTATTCTATCTTATTCTTCAGGGGTTTACTACGCATTTTGAGATTGTGTAATGCGTATTCGTTTGTCAGCCTGAATTCTAAGATATGTTTTTATAATATATACTTTAACGATTTTAACATTTTATAAAGTTTTATATACGGCTGATAATTAAAAACAATAAAATATTTGAAAATTTCACTGTCAACCTGTCCGTCTAAATTTAATCTTAATTCGAATCACGTAATTGATATTCGAACTCGGATTAATTATACAAAACATTCCTGAAATTATGGCAAGTATCAATTACTTTAAATATTTCACATAATTGTGAATATCCGGTAATAAAATGGAAGCAAATAAAAAAGTTCAGTTATAAACAAAAATAGTTTGAATCGACAAATTAATGGCGTTTTTTTAAAGAATAAGGGTAACAAGCGAGTACAAAGTCCACCTGATGGTAAGTGGATACTGCGGCCCATAGACATCTACATTTATCCTTAATTAAGATCAAAATGCAGATGCTTTGTCACGCTTGAGGACTAACATGTAATGCCTCGTTTCCAGGTAGGGGGTTCTCCGTTTCTCTACACTCACCAAACGAAACAGGCAGCATTAAGCTGCTAGTTTACTCTGGTATTATATGAGAGAAAGAAGTAGTTACATGGCGGATGATAGGAGTTTACAATCCACACCCTACCACACGCACAACGCAGAAACAATACCTACAATGCTTAAAATTTAATTTATAACAATCCTTTAATATTTATACATCGTTAATATTGCAACGGCTTTCTCCAGCAAAGCTTCGTTCAAGAAACATTTAAGTCCGCGATGGCTTGAGCGGTGAAAAATGAAGCAAACTCAACACAAAAGTTCCGTTTTGAAGTGTTTAGTGAGTTAGTGTTCCGTGCTTAATTCATGCCTGTCTCTCATAGAGACTTCTCTCTTAGAATCTTTTGTGTATATGGCATTTGGCATAAGTTCGAAGAGATTTAAGCAAATTTAGACGGGAGACCAAAAAATAAAAATTATTTTCATCCACTGCTTCTTTTTAAATATCCCATTAGACAAAGCTCTTTATATCACCTGATTGATGCCACGTTTAAAGAAAAAACGCGGTATCATGTTATTAAAGGTGGTGTGTATTTGTAGTGACGGGGATATTGCACGCACTTGAAGGAGGTGCTCTTCAAACTAGACAAAACACATGAGTTATTTAATTACGCGGATCTTAGCTAAATAACAGTTAACATCTTAGTGTTAAATGTTATTTAGCTAAGAAAGTAACGCCAGATTCTAATAATACATTTATATTAGCTATATCCACTTCTTCCACAAAAAAAGACCATCCACTTCTTCCACAAAACAAGAATTTTGCTAATAATTCTCTTTTATGAAAAATAGGGGAAGATTCCAAAGGACAGTGGTGAAATGTAAATACTGAATAATACGTGATGGAATTATTAAGCGTCTACTTTGGTCACCATTACAGATATGAATAAAATAATTTACTTTGTGTTACCTAATCAAGCTTATGGCCTAACGAAGTCTGGGAAAAAAATATCCACTACCACATATCTTCCCGTGGGTGTCGTAAGAGAGGACAGAGGGAGACAGGCAGGAGATGGACAGCAGCATCTTCCTGATAACAACAATAATGTAATAAAAAACTGCGGTTGCCAACCCGCTCGCCAAGCGTGGCAACTATGGCAAATATCCCCCCATGAGCAATGACGC
>DWHP01002222.1:0-14754 GCA_018247895.1 Parnassius honrathi
GTAGGAGCGTAGGTGTAAGGATACTGTTATCTCGGCGGGAAAGGTATGAGGATAACAGTAGCTCGGGGAGCCGGGGTCGCGTACCCGTATTCCATAACAGGATCACCGGAAAGGTAGACCAGCATGAAAACCCCCTGACACGATGTGTATATATATATATACATACAACAATTGTCTTTCACACCCAGGGTTGACTGGCAGTAAATGCCACATTTAAGTTATAAATAAAATAAGGTAAGTAGAGCACAACATTTTACTAACCATGTATTTATTCTTAATCGAGAATAGATGTAGATAGATGTCTATCGGCACAGCCTCCTATTACCATCAGATGGACTGTGTGCTCGTTTGTAACCCTTATTTTATATTTTTTACTGTGGATTAAATTTTTATTTTAAGTGTAATTTTATTGATGTGTTACAATGCAATGCAATGCAATGCTGATAACTTTTAGTCGTCGACTGTACGGCATCAAACTCAATGACAGCTGCTTAAAATACGAGAAAAATATTTTAATAGTAAAACGTATGTTTATATTTGAATCGAAGCAATTAATTAAAAAACGAAAACAGTATTATTTAAAGTAGATGCCTTTGTTTAGATAGAGGCCTTCAATCTTTCTGGTCACGAATCTATTGCGTTTAACCTGGGGAACTATGGAGACAGATTTTTTAAAAAACACAATGTTAGAGTAACGTTTTAAATAGGCCATGTCCTCTATTAATTTTTACTCCATCGCGTTTATATTTGAAATAGACGATGGCCTGTCTTGAGCTCTTATGAATCCTCAAAAATTGTGTTCATGAGATGTTCGTTCGATATGACCAAGAAAACTAAAACGAAGTTTTATGACTCCTTATTAGATACACATAACCTTACCATGAGGATAATGATGATCACATTGAACTTTCCAACAAGTTCAACAAGTTGCGATGCTTTTTTAGAGCTGTAAGTATACACTTTGCCATTTTGCTTGTATTAGTGCTCTACAATCGCAAAATCATTTTAGCTATAAAGGGCACATTTATGCGTGTACTAACAGCGTATCAAAACAGCAATTGTTTTGATCAATCTCCTGTCTTAAGCTGCAGGGATTGCATAAGGGCATGTCCTGCGTATCGACGATATGCTCCTAACTTCATGTCTTGTTTAAGAATTCAGGACAAGGTCCTAGTGGCTTTCAATTATTTCAAGCGATGATAATCTGCTTCCTTATTGTGTTTCGTCAAATGTTGACATGCTGTGTCGAAGGACAAATTGTCGTCTTTTCAGAATCTTCAATGGTATTTGATAGAGAAAGTTTTGGAAACCTGTTGTTATTGTGACACATAACCACGTAACCACTTCCAAATATGTTTTATTTTTAACACTCCACTCCATAATGTAATTTAACAACTACAATGAAAAATAATATGTGAAATGGCGGCAATCAAATGAAGTTTTTTACTTAATAAACGCCTTACAAATCAGAATTTAAAATTCAATACAGAACTAAGTTAATCTGTGTATAGTTGATGTATTTATTTATCCAGCAAGCGCTCTTTACTAGAATTTTTGTTTGAGGATCATCTTTGAAAGTTCGCAGCTGCTTCCGATCGGTTGAGTTTATGCAATTTTCCGTATGCTACTGATGATTGAATTGTTTACAATTGCGTTGCAACAAAAAGCAATGAAGTCCAATAAACGTGAAAAACAATAAAAAAAATTGTTTACGTGTGGGACTCGGGCACTGCCGCGGTAAAGCTAATGCATAGTATTTCTGTCAACTTATGCAATTATAATTATCGTTTACAATATCTTTTTCTTTTTAGCTCTTAAGTTTTTCTTCTCTATAAAACAAAAATATCTAGGTATAAATAATAGGTATAAATAATTAGGTATAAATAGTGTAATTACACACCAAAACAATTATTCATTCAGAAAATTTGAACAAAAAGAACGATATTAAGAGTTTGATCATCGAATTTCGCGCGATGTACATATAGATATAATATCGTATATACTTTCTCTGCACGGCGTTAATGTGTATTACCTATACACAAAAACAAAGGTACTAAATAGTACACGTGCTTGGTTTAATGGTTTCTATTATATACATAATAAAGTATTCACTCATTTTCTTTCACTATTTTTTTGTGACTTTCTTCATTAATAAATGCACTTTGCTTAGTCATATTTAAAACACTTTACCTCAGATGAAGTAAGAAAAGGTAGATACAGCGCATCCTTTGTTATTGGTGAAGTCAAAAAACTCCGCTCCTTTATGTAGCACACGCGTTCACGCACACACATGCATCAAACTACGCTCATTTTCACTCAGTACTTCCCGGGGCATCGTGCAGTAACAAAATGCCGCCCTGTGTAGTTAAATGGTGCAAAAACTATACTAGAGTAAACAAAAAGTTTTAAGCAATATCGTTTCACTCCTAAACACTCATTTAATTATATTTTAATTTATTATTCCAACACAATTTTGAAGGTTATTCGAAGCCCGAATGTCAATGTTTCGAGATTACGTAACGGAAGAATGTTGCCAGTATTTCTTATTTGTAATGGTCCATATTTGGGTAATTAATTTTAGGCTAAGTTATAAAAATATATGTAGTCAGCGTATTTTTTTAAATTAGTTGTTATTATGTTAATCAAATTGAAGTCAGGATAAATATTTTACGTAACGAACTATTTTACTATCAAAAAATATTTATGATTTTAGGCTACCAACGAATATTTTAACAAGACATGAATTTTTTATGTGGTAGAGCCATGCTGCAGTTATACTATTAGTAGCATAGTTATAGCACGAATGGGTCGGCTCGACCAGTGAAGGACCACGGTCTCACAAAATACCAGCGTAAAATAGTAGCTTAATGCTGCTGTTTCGTACGGTGAGTGTAGAGAACCGGAGACCATCTTTACTGGAAAAGAGGCATTCCATCTTAGTCCTCACGGGTGACAACACATCCGCATTTTGATTCGTAATCGACGATATGTGCAGATGTCTATGGGCCACAGGAACCACTTACCATCCGGTGGACTGTATGCCACCCTGTGCCCCGTTTGTCACCCTATCCTATAAAATAATGAAGGGTAGCTGCTGTAAGACTGATCAGAAATGAACTAAAATCGCAGCCATCCTCTTGACTTGACAGTGGCAGAGCCACGCAGCGGCTATTGATGTCGCATGGAGGGGCCAGCTTGAACCGAGGTGGTACCACGACCTCACAGAATACCTGCGTGAAGTAGTGGTTTACCTTCCCCTCCCCTCACTCCTGGTGACGGAAAATCCCTCGCTGAGCATCCACGACCAAGCTACTCAACCCCTGTCACGCTATCCGTGAATTTTGCAACATCGGAACACTTCATTCCAATCCTAATGCTGTCCACTACCATTCGGAGACGGCGAAGCCGGCCTTGCTCTTTTAAACCAAGACTCAGGTGTCCTCTCCGGCTGATACTTCACATCTCTCCTAAGCGGGTTATAAATTAGAACACTCCGTTGTGCCCCCGGCTTGAGTTTGTTCTATTTTGCATTTACTAAAATATACTTTTTTTCATTTAGAAAAGTATATTTTTAATTCCATGGAAATTTATTTTTTATTCCAACTAGTTTTTTTAGTATTAAGTTATTTTTTATAATCAACATGTTTTACATTACGTATGTTGTATATTTTATCGATGCTTACATGCTCACTGGACAACCTATCTAGAAGACTTTTAAATGATCTACAGATGCCTTCTTCTTTTTTTGAATTGTCAAATTGTTGAAATTTATTACAACAGACAGATATACTTTTGCATTCGCATCACATATTACTCTTATAGTTATAGTGTTGTACCTCGATTTTCAGACTTATAAAAAAAGTGGCAACACTTCTCTGACTCAAACAAAGTTATAAGATTGGTTACAGTTTCTTGTTCTAGGTACGATATCTACCTTTTTTACTTCATCTGAGCACTTTACATACAAATTTTACGCGTACAGCTATTCACTGTAGTACATAGATGATTTTGTTCTCTAAAAACTTTCGCCAATTGTTGTGACGTAATTCTAGATGAAATAAATATACATTTACGTAAATTCAACCTTAAATACCTACATTGCCTATAGTTGTATTCACAAAGATACGCACGAAAAGCAATAAATTTTTGTTCCTGATACTGGCTGGTTAACCTATATATAACAAAACAAATTCAACCTTACACGCGTGTTGTAAAGTCAGAATTATAAAGTGCTAATAAAAAGCAATGATGTTAGGTTTTCGTGCCTTAGGTTTTTTTCGTTACGGAATTTCTTGATTCGGTCGCCGCGCTAAAAGCCCGCGATAAAATCTATGCAATAGCTAAAAATATTTTTTTTAGTATATAATAAATGTGATAAAAGAGCACACAGTCCAGCTGATGCTAAGTGGATGCTGTGGCCCATGAATACCTTCATCTATCGTCTATTAAGAATCAAAATGAAGATGCGTTTCACCCCTTGAAACTGAAATGGAATACACCAACCACTTGAACTTGGTCCTTCCTGGACGAGCCGACGCATTCGTGCTACAATCATATAACTGCAGTATGGCTGGCATGGTATGAAAACCGGCATGGTATATAAACTGTAAACTTTTTACAGGCTGATAACACCTGTTATTGCGTACTAGAAGACTGAACAAATGAAAAGTACTAGTAGACGGCACCTTGGCGCAGTGCCTTGGCAATGTTCGCATCACAGGAACGAGTGTCTACAAAATATGGCCTACGAATAATTGTTCCGGGTCTGGATGTTTGTCCTTGTAATTGCAATTTTATGTGCTGATATAAACTGTCTCCAAGATACAGGAGAAAACCCCAGTGTGAGGGAACGTTTCTAAAAAAAATACATACTGAAACAGACAGCGTTCGATGCTCTCTCAACCAATGGAGAGCTGTTTGTTATTTTCTTCATTTTTCGTTTTGTGGGAACCCTACGACGCCGATAACGTACAAGCCCGCCGTCTCCCATAAAAAAACTGTTATTAACCACATTCATGTTATTACTTCCAAGCAAACCCGTCGTAAATTCACGTCCCTTCGCCCCGGGACACAACTATAAATTGCACTAGGTCCTCTTGTGACCTACAAGAGCTAATTTAGTTTTCTAGGTTATCCAGGGGGTGGGGCGCAAGGGTCCTTACGCCTTAATAATATATTAGAGTACGGGTTCTTTGAGATGAAAAGCAATATAGCTTATATGTTGTTTGTACTAGTGTAATAATTTAACATTTATTCCTCATGGAATGAAACGTTTCTATATTGGTTTGATGGCTCCGCGCAGTGGCGTAGCAATAAGTTGCGGCGTTACTTTAACGTTATATATAATTAAACAACGTAAAACGCGTAAAATTGATTCTATCCAAGATATTTTTCCGATTTTGAATGCAGTATTCTAGTTAGAGGTATAAAACTAATTTCAACTTGCATTAATGAACAAACGTCAAAACTATTATAACAAATACTTAGAAATTTATTTATTGCCGTGCTCCGGCTTAGCTTTAATTAATTTTTTTAATTTTTCGGAAAAAATTTTTTTTGGGATGAAATATTGCCTATATCCTTCCTGGTGTTGATCTCCATCCGTTTGTAAAATTTAAATGCAATCAGTTCGGCTATTCCGAAAATTAGCTGGGACAGACACACACACACAAAAGAATTTAAAATGGTTTTAATTTTTTAAAAGCATTCAAATAACCCCGTGAGCTAAATACAAACCAATTTACTATCTCAATATTAAACATAAACGTTTCCATTTTATTTTTATGTACAGATAATGATTATATTTACGTGAATACATTGAATAAATTATACATATTATGTGGTGGAGCCACGCTGCAGTTATGGTTGTAGCACGAATGGCTTGACTCGATTGGGGGGGGGGGGATCACACTCTCACAGAATACCAGCACAAAATAGCAAGCAACTCAATTGATGCTGTGTTTCATATGGTGAGTGTAGTTTACCAGAAACGTTTTTTACTGAGAACGAGGTATTCCATCTTAGTCCTCTGGGGTGAGAACGCATTGCATTTTGATTCTTGAGTTGGGATAAATGTGTATGTCTATGAGTCACGGTATTCACTTATATTCAGGTGGACTGGACAATTGTTTGTTATCTCATTCTATAAAATAAAAATAAAACACTTTTACGAATTTTATTTAGTTTATTATGCATAAAACGAGTAAACAAAATTATACATCGATATAGACTTCGCTCGCCGCAGACAGCCTGTCTCGGTAAACACAATTCTTCAGTTGCATCGGCGACAAGGGCGGGAATCATTTATCGATCGCGGCCGTGACAGCCCGTATCCAGAACGTGTGCATTATGCCTTGCCAGATTATCGCTACGACCTAAATACATTGGCGGTACCGCACTGGAACTGTGGCACAAGGTGCAGGTGGATGCGGCCTTCTTTATGAAGTAAGAATATTAGATTTCACGTCACTGATAATGCTGGAGAGGTAAGAAGGCGCCCAATAACAAGCTTTTATGTAAACCAAATTACTCGTTTACGACAGTACAGTAATTTATAAGACATCTGAAAGCACTTCCTTAGTTATTTACATAAAGTTGTTGAGAGATTATTAGTATTTCTATATTTAATAAAAAATATTCTAATATATTCGTTCTGCAGCTGGTAATAGGTTTCTCTTAATTTTGACAGGCTTTTTTTTACAGAATAAAAATGACAAACAAACTTACAGTCTACCTGATGGTAAGTGGATGTTGTGACCCATGCGGATGCGTTGTCACCCCTGAAGGCTTATTTGGAATGCCTCGTTTCCGGTGATAATGGTCTCCGGTTCCTTACACTCACCATACGAATCACAGCAGCATTAAGTTGTTATTTTACGCTGCTATTCCGTGAGAGTGTGGTTCTACCTCGATCGAGTCGACCCATTTGTGCTACAACCATAATATCTGCGGCGCGGCTCTACCACGTTTAAAGGACAAGAAAGGGTCCTCCATGCTGCCACTGTCCGCGTTGACGGACTTCAAAATGATCTATTATTTGTTCTCAAATATGTAGGTTTCCTCACGATGTTTTCCTTCAACGGCTTTGGCTTTTACATTGTAAATCATTACTTATTTCAACTCTGTTTGCTCGCTGTAAATTTCACAGTACGCGAGCAATCCAGATAAAACCCTCGTCGTTGTTCATTGATTGGTAAACCCCATTTTGCTATTTAGAGCTTTAAAAATAAGGAGTGCTATTTATTGTATCAAAAATGCATGAAATTAATTCACATCTATTTCACCTTCAAATGACGTCATTAAATCCACCAGAACCAGTGAGGAGAATATCTATGAGAATAATAAGATGTCAAAAGTCAACGACGCGGTTTAGAATGTAAAATACGATTATATTTTTTGCTTCTTTATGTATTTTGCTAGATTTCTAATTTTATTAATAAACCTTTGCATGTACAATTACTGTGCCACCAAAAAATACCTACGGTTTGATCTCCTAAAATTTAGGACTCCTAGTTTGAATTAATTTAAATAATCAAACGCAGCTACGCCTGAGAGTAAAGACTAACATTTACTCGTGTACTTCATACTTAAAATTAAAAAATCTTCGTACCGGAGTGCCTACACTCCGGTACGAAGATTTTTTAATTTTTTTAAATTACTTAGTACTTTTTTTTACTCGTAGGCTTTATGATCGAACTTTCTACCAAATCATAACAAATTGAGCGATAAACAATGCTTGTATTTATTTAATGTAACTGTAAACAAAAACATATTACGTTTGTAAAATTTCAAATGACAGTTTATCTTATGTTATGCTATGTTTATACTTTTTGTACGTGACTAATGTAGCGAACTCTTCAGCACACTCTATGATTAGTAAAACTTTGAAAAGCTATAAAAAATTAATCACTGCAAAGACAACGATAATAATTACAATTGGAGATCATAGTAACGTTATGTAAAAAGTAAAAATATACAAACAACAAAGCCGTGGTAGCTCAGATGGTTAGCGCTCGCTGTAAATTTCACAGTAGGCGAGCAAACCGGGTACGATCCCCGCCCGCACCAATAAAATTGTTAATTGCAATTTTGAGTGCTGATATAAGAAAAGTGCATGTCCGAAAAATAAGCAAAATAAATATTTCGAAAACATATGAAGTTAACCAACACGCATTGGAATAGCGCGGCGGGTAATTCCTTGCCCTCAAACCCTCTCAGAAATGAGTGGAGGTCTGTGCCCACGAATGGGACGTAGGTATATAGGCTGTAACTAACTTATATAAAAACAATACCTTAAAATAAGTTTACTACACGAATTAGCCTACTTCAAAAATAGGAGGTGGTCAGTTCGAACTGCATGTTATTTTTTTGTATATATGTTACGCGATATCTTCACTATTTGTAAACCAACTTCCAATTCGTTTTTTATTAAATAGGTAATTCAGTGGTTTGGTCATGTAGAAAGAATGCATGAGGAAAGAGTGACAAAGCAAATTTATGTTGCAGAAGTGAAAGGAAGAGTCGGAAAGGGACGTTCTAGGCGAAAGTATATCGACCAAATTGGCGATATATTGAAAATGGATCCAAGTAAGAGTACTCTTAACCGATGACCATGTATGCGTAGGTATATGGATGTGGAGGAGGCGAGAGAGGTATGTTAGGATCGTGGTAAATGGAAGTCGGTAGTCGCTGCCTATAGTAGTCACGCCTGTCACGCCTTGTTTTATGTTTTTTTTATTAAATAGACTGTAATTCAGAGACATTTCGAGAAAAAAATTTTCGCTAAGGATAGAGAAGAGAAATTTGTTAAATAATATTAAAAGTTAATACACAAAATAAAGTTTTTAATGTAACTATTTAGTCGACATTCTATTTGTTACATTGGGCGACTGCTACGTTGGTCTAGTGGTCATAAACGCGGTTGCTAATAATGGGGTCCCGGGTTCGAATACCGGGTCGGGTCTAAATAAGTAATTTGGTTTATTTGTCAAGAAATTGAAAAAAGTCAGGAAGTTGGCGGTGTTTTACTCACCTAAATAGCCTAGATTCACGCAAAGCTGTTGGTCCAGCGCCCGATCTTTCCCCAGTCGTGTCAGTTTGCCGTCGCATCAAACTGTGAGAGCGACAGAATAGAGAGTGCACCTGTGCATAGTCTCCTCTGAGACTGGCCGCCGTGATCAAAATTAAAATTTTATACGTGGTAGAGCCACGCTGCAGCTATATTATGGTTGTAGCACGAATGGGTTGGTTCCACCGGGGAAGGACCACGCTATCTTAGAACACCAGCGTCAAATAGCAGCTTAATACTGCTGTGTTTCATATGGTGAGCGTAGAGATCCGGAAACCCTTTTTTACTGGAATTGAGGCAATCCATCTTAGTCCTTAGGGGTGACAACGTATCTGCGTTTTTATTCTTAATCGATAAATGTAGATCTATGGACCACAGCATCCACCTACCATCAGGATCAGGCTCGTTGGTCAACCTTATTCTCAAAAAAATCGGTCTAGAGGACAATACAAGTCTTTATAAAGTAGTACACAGTCAGTACTACACGGCCAATGGACATCTACATCCATCCTCGATTACAAATCAAAATGCGGATGTGTTGTCACACGTAAGAACTAAGATGGAATGCCTCGTTTCCAGTTCCATACTTAAACGCATCTCAATTTAAGATGCCATTAAATCTGGTGCTGTGTCTATCACATTAAGTCAAAGTAACTGTAACATCACGAGACTTAATGACATCTTAAAATTGAGTAGTGTTTAAATATGTGATTAAATATGTGTTACATTTTATCGATGTAATGCACGTTATCGCTTATACTTAATATTGCTTTAGATGTAAGTGTAAAGGCGATATTACACGGTGCAATCAAATTGAAACAATTCCATTGAAAAGAATTAGATATTGCACATTGAACGACTTTAATATACACGTATATCGTTTAAATGATATTCAATGTTCACAACGCATTGCGATGTCGCGCCAACTCGTATGTGCGGCAACTTCGTTAATCTGCGACTATTTAATAAATGAGTTAAATAAAAAAAGGAAATCTCGGGGTTGGTGGGTGCGCCCGTGGGTTTCGAGAAGGGTAATTAAAGGAGCCTCAAGCATCTCATTTTCGAAATAAATGTATCGAAATAGACGCGCCCGTACGCTCTGCATGTACGTTTCAACTGCATTGAACAATGACCAATATTGCCACAATTGCATTGAAAGGGTTCGCTGAATCTTAGTTTTCAATGAGAGTGCGCAATCGCATTGAAATGTTTTTAGGTGTATCAATGCCGTTGAAGCATTTAAATTAAAAGCAGTGTTGAACCGAAATTAAACCGAAATTGAACCGTGTAATATCGGCTTAATTTATATGTAAATGTCTGTCAAGTAAGTCTCGCGAAAGGATGACGCAATAGATGCCTTTTGAATCATCTTCATTCTAGTGAGATCTTAAAGGTCCAGCGACAGGTTCTCCACTATAAATAACGTTGTATCATATGTTGATACCATAACAGGAAAATATTTGTGCGCTGTATGCAATGCGTATGGTATAAGTGATTATCAATAAACGTATTTAATGTAAAATATGCTTAAAGACAACGTTAATGTTATAAAGATGTTATTCGGTATCTTCCTCAATATTAAACCGATTTTGATGACTTTTATATTTTACACTTTATACGTATCCCTCGTTGGTCTAGTGGTTGTAGTAGTGCGACTGCTGATTACGAGGTCCTGTGTTCGAATCCCGGGTCGGGCCAACGAAATCAATTATTGAGTTTTTCCGTCAAGAAATTCTAAGGAGCTGCCCGGAGTCAGGAAGTTGGCGGTGTCTCACCTCCGTGCCACGGAAAGCACGTAAAGCCGTTGGTCCTGCGCCTGTTCTATCTCCGGTCGTGTCGGTTTACCGTCCCATCGGATTATGAGAGTGAGGGAATAGAGAGTGCAACTGTGCTTGCGCATACACTTGGGCACTATAATCCAGTTCTGCGCCGATGGCTAGCCTCCGTTGAGGCAGGCCGCCGTGGACGAAATTCGGTCTGGAGGACATTATACAAATAGCTGTTCTGTGCGGGATTCCAACCACTGCGTCACAGAGTCATCAACGACAATAAAACGTTATTACTTACTAAATGAAGTGGAATATACTTACTACTTACAAAAAACAAAGGGTTAGGGAAGCCAGAGCCATTCTACAGCTATATAAGTAGTATAGTTCTAGCACGAATACGTCGGCTCGAACGGGAAAGGACCACGCTCTCACAGAATACCAGCGTAAAACAGCAGCTCAACGCTGCTGTGTTTCGTATGGTAAATGAAGAGAAACGGAGACCCTTTTTGCTGGAAACGAGGTACTCTAACTTAGTCCTCACGGGTGACAACACATCTGCATTTTGATTCGTAACCGAGGATAGATGTAGATGTCCATGGGCTATAGCAGCCATTTATCATCAGGTGGACTGTATACACGTTTTTCACCTTTATCCTATAAAAAAAATTACAAAGAAATAGTTTGCTTTAACATTCAAAGAAGTTCATTTAATAATAAAACTAACGAAGGGCACATTAAAGTTACATTTTTTTTCATCATTTAGAGCTACTTCTAATTTCTTAGAGGTCATTTCATAATTTATTAGTAATTTTTTTTATTAGTATCTAACGAGCTAGTACGTTATTGTAATTATATTATATACTATGAAATCAGGACGTTAAACTCAAAAGCTCAATTGTGGAAACAGTAATTTTAAAAACCCAACTAAAAAGCTTACTTAAAGAAAAAAAAATTACTGCATGTCACTTCCACCACTAAGACCTATCTAACGACACCCTTTAATATGTTAAAATCCGTCAAACACTCGGAAAACATAACCCTTCCTGTAGGGAAGTCGGGTGAAACTCAAAGCGTTAGAAACTTCGCGATTTTTACAATTTAAAATAAACTGTTAAAAGTTCATTTTATTATTAATTAATAATCGCATTAGTAAAAGAATTCATCGGTCATAAGCAGTGAGACCAAGTGCCAGTACGAGCCTTAAGCTCGGGCACACCCGAATATAAAACATCGCGCGTCAACATCGCAATAATAAATCTGGGGTGCTAGCCCCCGGCGCGCCCCACCCACCTACCCAAGGAGGCGACCATGAAGACTGTCAGGACCATGATAGACGGCCCGGCATAAAACTGACGAGAGACGACTACCCCGAGTCGGAATGGCTCTACGGAGCCCAGTATATCACTTTTATTACATGCCATCTTCATTTTCATATTTCATATTTGCATTTCCACCCCTCCCCGGACCCCTCTTTTAAGCGCTTCTCGCGTTTTTATGTGTAATCGCTCGGCTTTGTGCGGACGCGGCGGGCAGCGGGTCGAATTAAACTGTTTTCTAATTATTTTAAGTCAATCCTTGCCCGTCGTTCCACTTAGTGGTAAGTGATGATGTCGAAGATGGTACCGCTAAAACTTAAAAAAATATTATATAAAAATATACTATATTTACTTCCATGTAATTACAAAATATGTATATATATATATATATATATATATATGCGGTAGAGCTACGCTGCTTCAATATTATGAGTACAGCACGAACGGGTCGGCTCGACCGGGAAAGAACTATACTCTCGCAGAATACCAGCGTAAAATAGTAGCTTAATGCGTCTGCGTTTTTTATAGAATACGGGTGACAAACGAGCACACAGTCCAAGTGATGGTAAGTGGATGCTGTGACCCATAGACATCTATATTAATCCTGAATTATGAATCGTTGTCACCCCTACAAGATGAAATGCCTCATTTCCAGTAAAAGGGTCTCGGATTCTCTACATTCACCATACGAAACAGCAGCATCAAGCTGCTATTTGACGCTGTATTCTGGAAGAGCGTGTTCCTTCCCCGATCGAGCCGACCCAGTTGTGCTACAACCATAGTATAGCTGCAGCGTGGCTCTACCACGTATAACACTTTTGGTCACTTTTGGATAATATGGTGAGTAAAGAACCGGAGACCTTTCTTCAGGGGTGACAACGCATGTAGTATTTGATTCTTAATTGAGGATATAGGATGTCTATGTGTCACTTACCATCACGAGATCTGTGTACTCGTTTAGCACCCTCATTTTTGTCTATATCCCCGCCTATCAAACGTGATAACTATAGAAAATATCGCCCCTAAGATGCAATTAATGGAAGAGGCCTATTTTAGTGAGTGAACTTATGACAGGTCATAATGAAAAAATGAATTTTATTCATTAATTCATTAATTACTGATGAGTACTAAACAGCCCAAGTTAACCAAAGATTTAAAAAAAAGATATTAACATGTCTTCGAGCACTTTGTTTTCTTACTTTTTATTTTATGAAACCGTAAAATTAAAATATATTCCAACATAAAACTGTGATTTGATGTTGGAAATATATTTTCAATTTCTAGCCTTTAATCACCAAAGACTAGAAATTGAAAATCACAATTTTAGAAATTTGAAAATTAGCGCAACTTATCAATATAACCTTGTTTTCGATTGTCTAATATAATTTTAAACTAACCTGTAACAAGGGTCCGAAAGTATATTTTATTGGCAAAATCCTTTTTATATGCCTTATAAGTAAGATTTTATTATGTCTAATATACCTTAAAATTTTAATTTTTATTATTACATTAATTTTACTTGTAACTTACTTTGACACATAAAAATTAAGCACAATAAGATAAAAACAAATTTACTTGTATCCTCTTATATTTATAGTTATTTTTATACGCGTTTAATAGACATTTTGATATCATTGTACCAATAATTACAACCCTTTATAATTCCAGTGCCGGACATAGCGAGTGGGAAGTGGGCAGAGGTATATGAATTAATTTATTTATAATTACGTAGTTAATGTTTTTTTTTACTAACATATTTTAGTTTATAATTAACTCACAACTATTTAATCTAAAATTTGAGTATTTATTATTATTTAAAGTATTGTTAATTAAAGTATTATTAACTCATACTAAAATTAATATCTACATGTAGAACATGGTCCAAAATAAATGATTGTTATTATTGTTATTATAGTCCCCTATTCAATAAATACCACAAAGCACGGCCCTGAACCACCTGCATCCATCGACTTCCAGTATATCTTAACGGATCGTCACTCCAACTAAATGAGGGTGTTCGTCCTAAGCTTCGCTTACTGGTACGAGGTTGCCGAGCGCCTTTCTTATCCATCGGTTGTCGGTTTTTCGAGCTCTAAGGCCGGCCCATTGCTACTTCAGCTTACTAATCCGTTTTGATGTATTTTGATATAACGTCAGTAAAATGCAATGTATAAATTGACTAACACTTACACTGCTATATAAGTAATAAGACGCTATATAAGTAGTAAGACGACTGTATATATATACAGCCCGTGAATAACCAGCTCGACGAGCAACAGAGAGGAGGGCCCAAATAGCCTATGGAGAACTATTATACATATGGCGATCAAGCCAACAAAACTTACCTAGTCAGAGTTAAGAGGTGGTAGTGTTAGCGTATTATATGATCTGACTTCACCGAGGTAAGCGGGCACACCCACTGTCGTTGCACTGCTTCGCAGGATGCCCTCACATCCGGGCGCCGAACTCCAGTCTAACGTCACTTAGCACGAAACTATAGTCTAAGAGTAACGCGACCTCCTTTTGAATCACAAAGTTTAGCGTTCAATCGACTAAGCAAAATCACTTCGTACTATATCAAAATGCTACACAAGCCACACAT
>DWHP01002223.1:0-14748 GCA_018247895.1 Parnassius honrathi
CACACAGTCTACCTAAGGTTAAGTGTATGCTGTGGCCCATAGACTACTACATTTATTTTCGATTATTACTCAAAATATAGATTCGTGGTCATCTCTTATTGCTAAAATGGAATGACTCCAATCCAGTAAAAAGGTTCTTCGTTTTCTCACCTCCCTACACCCACCATTCGAAACGCAGCAGAATTAAGCTGCTATTTTACGCTAATATTAATATTTGATTCGCTCGAGGTAATGACACCGAGTGAGCTTATGGAGCCTATCCAGATACAAACTGGTGTGAAGGAAAGGTCAAGATATTATGAGGCGACACCTTTTCCTACTATCCTACACCTAAAGCGGAGTAGCGTTGGGAAAAGTTGTTATGAGAACCGTGAAACTACCAGCACTTTTCTTAGATTAAAGAAATTCATATTTTGTACCCATAAAATTATTATGACCTTTGCGGACAAATACATGTCCTCGTGATCTAAAAATAAATAAAACTAAATAATAACTATATTTATATGTGTTTTAACATACGATAATCAACATAAAAACACTGTAGGATTGTATGTATAATCACACGGCAACTACAAGCGTAGCGGAACAAAGAGCAGATAAACGATAATACAATTGACTCAAATCGTAATATGTAGAATTGGTATGGATGTACAACTGTAAAAGTATTGCGTTTGAAATTTACGTTTTAAATAAGTTACTATAATAACATGACATTTTCCAATATTTCAAGGTCAAAATTTATTTTAAATAGATTATACTTATTAGGATGTATCTACACCTGACTTAGTTTCGTAAGCATCATCAGTCATATTTGACTATCGTCATCTGACAAACGTAAATGCACTCGATTATCTCTTGATTGGAGATAAAATACCAGATCTCTACCATCTTTGGTTGGTCGATTATTTTATGGTATTTAGGAATACGATATATATACCGATAAGATATGTATGAAGCCTAGTGTTTTGTGTCATTCTATGGAGGAGTTCTATGTTCAACTTTAGGCTTGTAAAGGTTTGTGATGATGATCATGATGATGATTTACGAATAAGAACTAATAAAAGCAATATAATCGATTTATTATACGGCGGAATGTTGGTAAATTTGTTACTTTAGAACACTTCGATACAGGACCTACACAGAAACATGTAAGTTTAATAATATCTGAAAACAAAAATTGTAAAATAACTCCCCGAGCTCTATCGCACAGTATGCGTACTAGTCATATATCACTTCACCAATATCAACTTTCTGCATAAATGTTTATCCCCCGAGTGAGATTAAAAAGTCTTATGATTTAAAATATCTATTATATTTTGGAAATGGTATTTTGTGCTTATCATTGAACTTACTATTTAGTTATTACATATTAGTTAGTAGTTAATATTGAGAACCAATATAATTTTACTAAGTTCAACAGCAATTTTTAATCCTTAAGCCTTTTCAATAAATAGCTTACGATCACAACATTTGCCAAATAATATGCTTGGCAGGGAGTTGATGAGCCTAGATACGATCGCACTGGTAACGGTGCTGTTCATCACCAGTCTCTGAAATAATGATTTGGCATTTTAAGGCTATCGAAATAATGATTTGGCATTTTAAGGCTATGACCTGTTCCTAGCAAGGCTCGTTTTCGTTGGTTGGCGTTTGGAAAAGTTGATAAGCAATCATGATCAACGCAGTCCATCAAAAGTTTTCTGCAGTTTTAAAACTCCCCGCGCTTGTTGTTATTTTGTCTGGGTAAAATGCTTTGCCAAAATTTTACTTCTTATAACCTTTCACAAATATTTTTCAGCGGTTTGTATTTGTTGATTGAGATTTTTGAGTAATAAAATGACATTAAACTAATGAGAGTTTGGACCGCTATATATCGTTTTACCATTTCTTAATTATTGCCGTACTCTGAACGTCAATTTTCTTGCCAAGTGTGAAAATAAATCTTCTTTACAAGGGCAGAGGTCCGTCCGCAGCCGTGGACATTAACAAGCTGATGAAGAAGAAAAAGAAGCAAATGACTGAAAAATAAACTATTTAAAGGCAAATGTCTGTATGATGATGGTAAGAAAAATCCCTTTACCTATATATAATAAAGTCTTATTTGACTGCTTCTCTTCATCTACGACTGCATATAGTGTCAATCAAGGCAAAAATCTGGACAGGTATTTCAGTGAACGAAGAGCTTATACAGTCACCGTGGTCATACTGTTTCCTATAATCAGATAAGTGGTGCAGCAATGTTGCATCTGTATGACGGCTACGTGGCGCAGTCGCTTGGAAATGAGTTGCAGCGCTAAGGGCCGTTGGGTTTAATTTTCTCGCGGAATTAGTATTTTTATTGCCTACAAATAATTGTTCCAGGTTTGAATGTTTGTTCTTGTGAAATGTATGTATGTAAACTACATGAATGTGAAATTTATTTGTCTAAAAAAACATTAAAGTCTCAAGAGAGACTTGAGAAGTGATTTGGGCCCTTTGGTGGCAGCTTCTGACATTGATGATAAGACATCCTTTCTTAATAATACCATCCTGAATCTGTATAGTATTCATGGTCTTGTACACTATGAATAGAATGGATTTTTTTAAATTCAAGATTATGTTGGGGGATGAGTCACTCGCGTTCGTAGTCTTCGTCCACCTAACCTTAAGCTCACCCTACACGTGTCCCCCGGGTGGTGTTAAACGAGCGACTAAGCCGTAAGAATAGACTCGGCCCCTCGTCGTTTGTTAGCGGCGTAAAATCTACCACCTGCCTTAGTTTCATACCATGAGGCACAAAATAAAAGAAATGGCCCCGAGTTCCCGGCGGCCCTTTAATGGGGAAGTGGTGCGAAGAATTTCCAGGAGTAAAACCGGAATCGAGGTTTGCCACTCGTGACATCCTGTCTCCCGAAAGGGCGAAAAGTGGATTGCGGAACCCCGTCAGGCTACGCTGAATGTATGTGGAGTAATGAACGATAAGATGGATGAAGTATGCGAAATGATGAACGGTAGAGGAATAGATGTGTTATGTGTAAATGAGACGAAACGAAAGGGAAGGGATACCACTACACATGGCATGTGTACCGCGTATTTGCCTTTCAGATAGAATGGGTCAATGTGTGAAAGAGTACGAATGTGTAAGCTTGAGGCTGCTATGGATACGAATGAAAGTGGGCTTAAAGAAGCTGTTTGTACTAGGGGTGTACGCCTCAGAAATGTCTAAGCGCATTTATATCCGAGAGCAGTTTTGGGACATTGTAAGGATGGTTTTGATGAAATGTAAAGAAAATAAAACATTATTTATTATGTTCAGAGATTTGGAAGGGTTGGGGTGAAGAGGTCTCGTTATGAAAGGATATTGGGAACGTTTTGTGATGAAAGTATAAATGTGAATGGTGAAGACCTCCTCACCGTATGTATGGAAAATAATCTTTTTGCGACGAACACTTTCTTTCATCATAGGGAGATTCACATTTATACATGGGAAAGAGGTGATGATAGAAGCATGAAAGATTTCATAATTGTGGATGAAAGAATGAGGAGCGCAGTCATGTAGATACAAGCGTTTACCGGGGGTCCAACGTAGGATCGGATTATTACTAGGTCTTATGTCGAACTAATGATCTATTGAAGCGTTGGCGACATCTGACATCCGTCTACCACTGCGTTACTGCGTATAAGAATAGAGAAGTTATAAGATGAAGATGTGAAAGAGAAGTATGAATGTAGATAGATGGAAAATGCTATGTATTTGTATTAATTCTGTATGAATGATTTAGACTCGAAGACTGGGTGGGATAATGTGGAATGGATGGAAGTTGAAGCAAAGAAGAGAACATGGCTAGATTTAATAGCAACCAAAGCTGGTAATTCTTGCGGTATGAATGATGAGATTGAAAAAAAGGCAGACTTAAGACTTAAGTAAAAAGCAAGAAAGAACGTATAAGAAATGGTAGAAGGATATTTGATAACTTTAAGGCAAATATTAAAATATTCTGGAAACTCGTTAGAACTGCCAAGGGGATTTCAAAACAGCTTAGAATGAATGCCAGACGCGACGAGAACGGATTTATTCTGAGTGACGAAGTTTTGAGTTTAAAGAGATGGAAGGAATACTTTCAAAGCGTGTTTATGAGTGAAGAGTCGTCTGAGTTAAATGAAGTAGAAATTCCGAAAGAAGTTGAAAGAGGCAATAAGATAAATGTAGATGAAATCATGAAAGCAATGAAAAGCATTAAAACAGGTAAAGCAGCTCGATACGATAGAATATTACTCAAGATGCTAAGGGCTAGGGAGGGAGTGGTGGCAGGCCTGCTGTACACCTTGTTTAATTTATGATGGGAATGTGGAAAGGAAAAAGCGGGTACCGGAAGACTAGTGTAAAGCAGTTATAGTCCCAATATATAAAGGAAAAGCTTGCTTAGTATTGTGGGTAAACTGTGTGCTACGATGTTAATTGAAAGATTTATGAAAGAAACTGATAGAAAAATTTTGGATGTGTAAGCGGGATTTAGAAAGGGAATGGGGTGTACAGATCAAATATTTTCCATGCGTATGATTGCAGATAAGTTTTAGGCCAAAAACCAAAAAGTTGTTTGTGCGTTCATAAACTTAGAAAAAGCTAATGACAGAGTGGACAGGACTGTGATAACGCAAACATAACTAAACTAAACTTATTTGGGTTGAGCGCTGGTTTGATACAGGTACCTACAGACCACGGGTGCTATAAAGTACCCGAAATGTCGCGATAATAAAAATAAATTAAACTAGTAATTAAACGCGATAAAATCCGTAAATAATAGTTTTATTCAAAATAAAATACACCGTCAATTGAGAGATCTCTTTCAGGTAAACCTGCAATATTGCGAATTTTTATATTCCCCTCGATATCTTTATAACGAAACTTCATTGTTAATAATTCATATATCTATATTTTTTTTCGTAAAAAATAAAGTTAGCCCGAATCCGCAGTTTTTGTAGTCGCACTGTAAACATTAAATCTAATGATAGTTTCACTGCGACCATTTTTTACAACACTTGTTGTGAGGTGAAATGATTGGCTGTGGGTGAAATTAGTTTAATTTTCTTATGTATTATATTATTCTATATCATACCTACTAATCCTAGTAGTTAATATTTCAGTAACGAATACAAACATATTGTACGTTTCAAAAATAGCCATTATGCTAAGTGCTGTTGCGGACAGCTTACAATATCAAGAATCAGTAAAATTTAGCATTAGCTCATTGTTTGAATCAGCGATACCTGTAGCAATACACCCGTTAATAGCCGCTGGCTCGGACAGATGTGAGTATCACATTTAACATTTTTTTTAAACTAAATTTTATGGATTCTGTCTTGTATATTACGTGATAGAATCCGGTAAAACTTGTTTTATTTGAATGTGTAGTGTTCGTGTAAATGTATGAAATCATTACATTTCATAATTGCAAAAAAACTTTGTTTTTTTTACTACTTTGTTTGTGTTGATACTTAAACAACGGGTCTTTTTCTGTCATTTGCGTATTTATAACAACACAAGTAAAACTCAGTTACGTTACATTTTCTTGCTTTTATTTTTATCCTTTTCCCTATTAATCTCTCATTTATCCCTCAGGTGAAACCATCAAGAGATTTTTTGGCCTAACTTATGAACAAATGCAAAACAAAGATGTTCAGAAGTTTCACGAAAATCTTAATTTAAACTTTGTTACCAATAAAGAAATTGTGAAATTTAATGTAACTACTGCAAACCTTGTAGGCAAACTTATTGATCATTCAAAAATTACTGTAATTTTGATCCACGGCTTCATGGAAAGTTCCGATGGTTTAATGGTAAAATCAGTTGCAACTGAATTGTTGAAAAGGAAAGATATCGACATATTAGCTTTAGACGGCCGAAATGCAATAACATTTGAATACTTCCGATCTACAACTTATGTACGAATAATAGGAGAAAAACTGGGAGAGTTGCTTAGTAGTATAACAAAAGGTGAGTATATATATATTTTTGTTAAGTTATAGAAAAACTTTGAGTCTAAACGTTTTATGACGTTTAGTTTTATTGTCACTAATAAGGACGCGAGTTAATGAGTGTAATTTCGTGTGAATGTGTAAAAGAAAATATACGATCTTTTGTCAGTCTCAACCTCAACTACGAACGATGTATTAATTAATGATTAAAGCTCTAGTGGTTAGTGGTGGATTAATGATGTGGATGGAATAATACTTTTTTTCTCCTACATCAGCCTGCAAAAATTCACTGCTGATCATTTGCCTCTCACATTCTATGGAGGATTTGGGTAAATCGTCATGATTGGCAAGCGGATTGACGTTCGCTTACGGATGCCTCGCATCTTTGACGTTTGACGTAAGCAAAATATTTATAATTCACTTTATCAGAAGCTATAAGTTGTTTTTTTGGCGTTTTCTATAGTCGCCTCCTCGACACCCGCAGCACAAGTGGAGTAATAGGTTCTCTTACGCAAACTTCACACGGAATTATTAAAATATGCCAAACCCAAATCCTTCAGGTATTCATTGCATTGACTGCAACTGCTTCAAAAACATGCTTTGTCATGGATATAAGTGGCACAAATAATAAATGATTGTCGTATATTCTTTATATATTATAATTTTTCTGTACGTGTGCTTGTCACTGAACTCGTTTTAAATGGCTAGACCAATTTTGATGATTTTTGAAGTGAAAATTTCTTTAGCATCGTTGTGATTTAAAAGTCTATAAAACGAAAAAGCGACAGTAAAAAAAGACAGACACATAAATTCATAAGGTTTAACGTGCTGCGAGAAAAAAGTCCGCCGAAACGGCGTCGCTTACACGTTTCGTTCAACAAGGTACGAAGGTGTCGTGTGCCTATGGAATAAACAAGCAGTGAAGAATAGCCAAACCTCAACTTTGTGACAGGTAAAATTGATATAAATTATTCAATTGGTCATTTGTCAATGGTCTAATCTTACGAGCGTAACGCGGATAACGAAAGGGAACGCACATATTAAATTTCATTAAAATTTCGGGAGAGTCAATAACACCACTAATAATTTTAGAAGCAAAAATCAGATCAATAATATCCCTGCGGTTTTCTAGAGAAATGATTTTGAAATAGATCAAATTATTTTCATATGATACACGCTTCTTATAACTTCTAAAAACCCACTAGCGTAAGACAGATGTCTTATAAATATTTTTGAATCCGCTCGATTATCAGTGAATGTGTAGCGTAATGAGGTCTCCATACTACAGCACAGTACTCTAATATACTTCTTACCAAACTGTTAAATAAAAGAATTTTAATTTTAGCGCTTCGAAAGACTTTGATATATCTTATGACAAAACCCAACATCCTAGATGCACGTTTAGTAATGTTTTCAATGTGGGGTACAAAAGTTAATTTTTTATCGAATAATAACCCCGAGGTCTCTAATTGGGTCTAACTGTTGTATTTTATTACATCCAATATGATAGCTATAGTCGATAGTGTTACTTTTTCTCGCATATTGCACATAGAAACATTTACTAACGTTTAAGTCCATACGATTTACTTTGCACCATTTAATCAGTTGATCAAAATCGTTTTGTAGATATTTATTGAATCGTTCTCTTCCACAATCGTCTTGCAAATTTTTAAGTCATACGCATACAAGTACACATGAGACCATTTAATCAATTCTGGAATTTCATTTACTAACACGCCAAACAGAATCGGTCCGAGAGAGACACCGGAATATCTACAGCCCCGCAGCAGCGACCCCTTTCTAATAACAACCAGAATATAAAAACTGCAATTGCTAAGCCGCCTGCCAACATTTTTTTTATTTTATTTTTATAGGGCGGGGTGACAAACGAGCACACAGTCCACCTGATTGTAAGTGGTTGCTGTGGCCCATAGACATCTACATCTACTTCCTCGTTTACGAATCAAAGTGCAGATGCGTTGTCAGCCTTGAGGACTAAGGTGGAATGCCTCTTTTCCAGTAAAAAGGGTCTCTGGTTTTCTAAACTCACCATACGAAATACAGCAGCATTAAGCCGTTATTTGACGCTGGTATGCTGTGAGAGCGTGGTCCTTCCCCGGCCGAGCCGGCCCTTTCAAGCTGCAACTATACTAATATAATTGCAGCATGGTTCTACCACGTCATAACTATGCCGAACATCCCCGTTGTGAAGCAATCTATGGAGAGTATTATGCTTAGCAGTTGACTTTGATAAACTGCAATGAATGACTGAATAACTTTAATGGCCAATTACAAGTACGAGAACCAGCTGTTTAGACATCCAGATTGCCACCAAGAAATTACAACTCCTGGGTTTAAAACTTAAAAGAGAGGTAAAAATCAATGTAGCTCACCTGCTCCTGATTTCCGAGGTCTGCAGCCATGAACCTGCCGATGCCGGGCGGGAACAGCACCGACATCACCGCCAGCGTCATAAACCCGGGATAGATGAAGCGGCTGCAGAATTGCATATAAACATTTTACAGCCTTGATACATAATTATTATTGTTATTTAGTTAGTGTGTTTATAGTTAGTATGCCTCATTTCCAGTAAAAAGGGGTGTTTGTCTCAGTGCAATTTATTTATGTAGACTGCCTTCACGCTCCAGAAGAAAATTCTAGTGTAGGGTGTTAAAACAATGACAAAAAATGAAATGAAATTATGTCAATATCAGATACTTGGCGATTACACTTACTTTTTCTGAAGGAAGTTGCTAAGGGTCTTCGTGTTTCTCATGAACAACACGTACTGACGGTGCAGGAACACCCACAGAGCAGCCAATAGGCCGCAAATAATCCTGAAAGTGAGAACGAAGAATTAGTTACGTTATAATTCATGGTTAAGTCAAGTAAGGGTGACAAACTGCACTGTCCACCTGATGGTAAGTGGACAGTATAAAAATTATAATAACAATGTCCTCCAAACCCAGTTAGTGCCCGAGTGTATGCGCTAGCACAAGTGCACTCTCTATGTCCACACTCACATAGTCTGATACTCGTAGGATGATAATCCGAAAAGACCGGAGAGAGATCGGGCGAAGGGCCGATGGCTCTGCTTCACGTGCTTCCCTAGGCAGGAGGTGAAATGCCGCCAATTTCTTGACTCCGGGCTGGTACTACAAATTTCTTGAAGAAAAACCCAATAACTGGTTTTGGAACGACCCAGGATTCGAACACGGAATCAAAGAAAAGAATAGAATCAAATAACATATCAATCTTGAAGACCAAGATGAAACGTCTCGTTATCAGTAATACGTTCTCTACGCTCAGGATACGAAACGCAGCAGCATCACGCCGCCGTTTCGTAATAACTTATTAAGAGGATACCTTGAAAATGAATCGTAGTTTTGGGGGCGTGGCTTATTCCTTTATCAGTGAAGCTAACGGACGACTGAGGAAGTGTCAAAAAAAAGTGGTGCAATGACTTCATAATAGGCAAATTGCTTGAAAGGTATACCGAGCACACGCTCGAAAAAAAAACTAAGTAAACTCCAAACAACTTTTTTTTTAACAAAACTTTGTTATGGAATAAAAAATGTTTTTTTTTGAACCTAGATATGATTATTTACTATACCTTAAAAATAATTCCATGAACTTATTCGTAAAAATATTGTGGTGCCACGGAGTAACGTAACTAATTAGAGCCCAACTTGCAATTTTTTTCTGTCGAGACAATTACATGATATCGTGTTTTCTTTTTATGCAATCCAAGGTAATATAGTCCAAAATCATATACCAAAATTTTGTTTGTAATCTATAAAACTTGAAAAAATATATGAAATAGAAATACCACCAAATTTTCGAGGTATCTATCACTTTAAACGAATAAGTTATAAAATTATATATAACTTTTTTATAGAATAAGGGTGGCAAACGAGCACACAATCCACCTGATGGTAAGTGAATGTTATGGCCTATGGACACCTATATCCATTCTCGGTTCAAAATTAAAATGCAAAATGCGTTGTCTCCTCTGAGGACTAAGAAAGAATGCCTCGTGTCCAGTAAAAAGGGCATCCGATTCTCCACACTCACCATGCGATACACAGCACTATTAAGCTGCTATTTTACGCTGGTATTGTGAGAGCGTGGTCCTACCTCGGTCGAGCCGAGCCATTAGTGCTACAATCATAATATAGCTGCAACGTGGCTCTACCACATAAACAATTAATGCAATAAAATAATTTATACGAAACTAAACAAAGTTGTAAAGATACGCCATCGAAAGTGCACAAAGGGTCATTTTATTATTGTCTATGGTTCTTTACAAAGAAACTTTCTTTAAACCAAAATCAAATGGATGTTTTTAAGAAGTAAGTCACAAACTAATACCGGAATTCAGAAGCTATTGCAAGTTTAAACTTTAACTCTACAATGTCGAAATTTGAGTCCAGACCATACTAAGTTACACAAATTTTTTTAATGAAGTTTGAGATGAAACACATAATTGTCTGTGAATACCGGCCTAACCTCTCCTAGTCTATTTGGTGAGAGTTGCTACCATATGTCTACAAGGCTACAAGGTCATTTTTGAGGACTGAGGTGGAATGCTTCAAAGCCTTTAGTTATTATTATTATTATACCTCAACAATCTCTAGGTCAGAGGCGTGTAATTTGAGACCAACAGTTAGTTCAGTAAATTATTTTAAAGAAATACAAAGACTGACCCGAGCAGCACGAAGACAGCGAATTCCTGTGGGTCGAAGGGGAAGTCCTGCGGCAGGTTGGTGGGGAACAGCGGCTTCACAGTTGGCAGTGCACCCGACCACACCGACAGCAAGCGGAACATCTGTAGTGATCACCAATTTTTATGTAGATTATAAAATTCTGGATATTTCTAGAACAATCTTGATACCAGAATTATTATCTTAAGGTGTTTGAGATATTAAGCCATTCATACTATAAAGGACGATTATTGCTTGATGTACATTGAAGGAAACATCGTGAGGAAACCTGCATGTCTGAGAAATAAGAAAAAAATATTTCAAAGACATGTGAAGTTCGCCAACACGCATTGTGGCAGCTCGGCGGACATTTCCTTGCCCTAAAACCCTCTTAAAATGTGCCCACCAGTGGGACGTATTTGGGCTGTAACTTTTTACATTGAAACATATATTTCATCGACTTCAAAAGCGGAGGAGACTCGTAATTCAATCTTTAGTGGATTTGTACATAATAAATATTATAG
This sequence comes from Parnassius honrathi, assembly GCA_018247895.1. Lineage (NCBI taxonomy): Eukaryota > Metazoa > Arthropoda > Insecta > Lepidoptera > Papilionidae > Parnassius > Parnassius honrathi. The sequence continues at coordinate 11,183 of DWHP01002223.1, forward strand.
GATAAATATTAAAGATATCGCCTAACATACATGTTAGGCGATATCTTTAATATTTTGTAATGGATAGAAGATGAAGTTTTATTCATCTAGCGGACTTTAATAAGACTGTAATTAATATAAGATATTGTATTCATCTTCCATTCATTACAACGTATATAAGAAAACTCCTGAGCATAGGCTTCCTCATCATACTGCCTTATGGGGTGGGGCTATTGTTTGCCACGGCAATACTTCATCTTCTTTTTTGGATTCATTTGGACTGATCCATGTACTTGTTTCACTAATATAATTAATAAAAACTACCTCTAATGTTGTTACTTGAGCTCAAGATATTTCTGAGTACACAAAAAGGGTCCAAAATTAAGAGGCTATCATTCTTTTACCCAAAATGTCTTAGCACCCGACCTCAGGAGTTATATGTGGCAACTATTTTATTGGAGCCGTGGTAGCTCAGATGGTTAGCACTCGCAGTAAATTTCACAGTACGCGAGCAAACCGGGTTCGATCCCCGCCGGCACCAATGAAATTGTTAATTGCAATTTTAAGTGCTGATTTACCACGTGCTCTGCGGTGAAGGAAAACATCGTGAGGAAACCTGCATGTCAGAGAAATACAAAAAAAAATATTTCGAAGACATGTGAAGGTCGCCAACACGCATTGGGGCAGCGCGGCGGACAATTCCTTGAAACCTAGGGAGGCCTGTGCCCAGCAGTGGGACGTATATAGGCTGTAATTTTACGTTTACTTTTACTTTACTCGTCACCGTTCCCACTAATCCCATCAATACCACTACATTACGTAGGGCAAGCCACCGAGTGTTGGGGTCAGTGGTGACGGGATACTGCAAGCAATTGAGATGGTGTTCTTTAAACAAGGCTTACCTTAATTAGTTTAGTTTAGGTAAGATCCGCGTTAAAATAAAAATTAAGTCATAACACTTAATATTTGTTAATCTAAGCTAAATGATGCTGACGCTTTTAATTTTTACGTATTAAAGCCACGCTGCACCTATATCAGTTATAGGATGAATAGGTTGGCTCAACCGGGGCAGGAACATGCTCTCACAGAATACCAGAGTAAAACAGCAGCTTAAGGCTTCCGTATTTCGTATAGTGCGTATAGAGAACCGGAAGCCCTTATTATTGGAAATATGTATTCCGTCAGAGTCTAAGTGCACTGTGTGCTCTTTTGTCACCCTTATTCTATAAAAAAATTATATCATTATTCTGAGCTCAGAGTTACTGGAACAAAATAAACATTTTACCGTATTTCCTGGGAGCAAATTTTGCAAATATCATGAGTAACAGGTCGTGTGAAATATGTAGTAGGATCTCTGGAGTACTGTAGCCTGAAGCTGAAATTTAGTATTGACTTTACTTCTACATTCGTAATTAAGACCTTTTGTCTCTAGACAGAAAAGACGTCGAGCACCTGTATTAAACAACGCCATTGGGACAACATTGTTTGCTGAAGCAACTTTGATATTAAGAACTAAAACTGGAATTAAATATTCGAAGTTTAGTTCCTTTTAAAATAAAATTAAAAGCAAAGGTACAAATTAAAGGCCACCTCTAATTTCTGAGAGAGGTTTAAGGTAAGGAAGTATTAGCCGCGCTGCCCCTATGGGTATTGGCTGACTTTACAAATCATTTAATTTTTTTTTAATTTCGCTGACATGCTTAATGCTGCTGGGTTTCGTATGATAAATGTAGATAACAGGAGATGGTTTTTACTGGTAATAAAATAATAAATTTTAATATTAGAGGATAGATATAGAAATGCCTTGATTTCAGAAAAATGGATGTCCGGTTCTCTACATTCACAATACGAAACACAGCAACATTAAAGCTGCTCTTTTACGCTGGTATTCTTTAAGAGTGTGGTCCTTTCCCGGTGGAGCCGACCTATTCGTGCTACCATATAAAAATGTCAGTTTGTCACACTAATTTTATTGTAAAAACAAACTCTAGCACTAAAATACTAAATCTAATTTACGTATTTAACTGTATGTAACTGTTAATAGTACCGCAACACGTAATGAGACATTTCGTGTAATCGGATTCGGACACCGTGCAATAGGATGGAGCGCACGAGATGATTTCCCTTGAGGTAGCACTACGCGCTTTGTAAGATTACACGTGCTCTATTTAAGCTCTACATTTGTTACACTGTTCATTTCAAATGGACTCCATGAGAACTTCACTTCATGCTGTATGTCCAACATTGTTAAATTTTTTGAAGAGGGTCCGATGCACTTCTCGCGTGTTCGTAATATGTTGATATATGTTTTTGTAGGAGATATAAAACAAAAGGTGGAAAAAATATGACAGGAGTTGGACAGCAACATCCTTTGAATTACAACTCAAAATAATAAATACCTACCGCTTGCAAAACGTGGTAACTACAGCAAAATCCTCCTTATGAGGCATTCTACGGGAAAGGCCTATGTTCAGGAGTAGAGTGAAGGTAATAGGCGTAACGGTAACTTGGCTTATCTTGCTTGACAAACAAGATAGGTTGTCTATCCGTCAAAAAGATGGCATTTTTTTGGCCATGTCCTACTATTAGTAGAAGAGTGTACTTATAACTCACGTTTCAGCTCTCAAATCACTAAACCATGAGCCCATTAAGTCGTTAGAAACTCGAACCCAAAACAAAACGTTTAGGTTACGCTATTGACTATCACTGTTTTCCTTTCCTGTTTTCAATTGCCAGTGCGTCATAAATTTTCATATCTCGAATTCATTAGCGCAAGAACATGGCCGCTATCGAAATGTAATGGAACTAAAAACTCATTTATCTTTATCATCGTTTAAGAGTTAGAATGCAGATGCGTTGTCACATCTGAGGGGTAAAATATAATGTACTTAATATAAAAAAGGTTATCTAATTCTTTACACTCACCAAACGATATGCAGCATCATTAATCTGTTTTTTTTATTACGCTGGTATTCTGTGAGAGCGTGCCCTTTCCTCGGTCGAACCAACCCATTTTTGATACAGGTTTCTTGTAGCTGTAGCGTTGACCTACCACTACAAATATTTATGTGATTTGCAGAGAAAACAAAATATTTAAAGGAGGATGGCCAAATTTGTATAGAAGCTGAACTCGACTTTTTTTTCATGTCCCAAAACAAACTATAGTTAGATTGGTTTGTTTTTATGTTGTAAACACGATCACGTTTAAAAATAATATCTAAATAGCCACAATTTTTTATAATAACGTGAACAATATTTTTAAGGCTGAATCAACAAATACCTTTTACTTTTTTTATTTATTGGCATTTCGTTAAAATTAAAAATATAACATTGGTATGTCAAAATTACAATCAATTCGAATGATTTATTATTACATTAGATTTTTAAAATTACAAATTAAAATACATCTACATTTACATTAATTTACATGTCGAGCAAGTCAGAAAATGAACATTTCGTATATTCTTCTATATTATAGAAAGAGTGATTCAAAAAGTATGTTTTCGTCAATTGTCGAAACGCGTTTAATGGAAGTCTTATTATTTCTAAAGGCAATTTATTGTACATTTTTATTTTTAACGAAAAAC
>DWHP01002224.1:0-14745 GCA_018247895.1 Parnassius honrathi
TCGGATAATCCAATAATATGCCAGCGCAACTTGTCTACCTCTTCTTCCAGCTCCAGTATCCTCTCGTCAGTCCTCAGAGTGCGTGCGTTACATGTTGCCAGGTCGAGTCGTCGTAGGTGGCGACCGAACCTCCACCGGAGATTCTTAGCAGGGCAGGGGGGCCCCGCCGTTACCATGGTCGCCACCGTAGCCAGGAATAGCGTGGCCGCTGGGGACTGGGGGTCGTTTGTTAGCGTCGTTATTTATGGGGGGATATTTGCCATAGTTGCCACGCTTGGTGAGCGGGTTGGCAACCACATTTTTTTTTATTATACTTTGTTGTTACTAGGAAGATGATGCTGCCCATCTGCCTGTCTCCCTCTGTCGCCTCTTACAACACCCACGGGAAGATATGGGGTAGTGGATATTCTCAACCGCCTACTACACGGTTAAATACTTTATTGCAGAGATATTCTACTTTTTTACTGAAATATCACCTTTATTAAAATATCTAAACATAGGACCAAATGTTTGAATTTAAGGGACCACTTAATGAAAAAAAATGTTTGTTCGATGGATAAGTATATATTTCTGTGATCTGCGCGGTTATAGTACAATATTGAATTTTAATTTTTAACATAGTATAACAACTAGAGATGGGCCGAATATGGATTTCACCGAATACGAACGACCGAAAGTTCGGTAAAACTTTTACCAAACCGAGTATTCGGCTGAACATTATTCGGCAGCATCACCTCGGTACCTAAGCAATTTATGACGAAACTCGTTACCGTAAAGCGCACGGGATTAGCGCCGGACCCTGCCTTTCGCTCCCTTGCTTCATCTAACATGTTCTTGCATCATCTAGCATCTAGTACTGAGCAAATTGGCGACACATGCCTTATATTTTGACTATTTTTGTGAGAAAAAGAGTATTTTGTTGTGTTGTTCTTAGTGAAAATTGATAATTATATGATAAAAATGAGTCGCAGGAGATCTACTATTTGGACTTATTTTAGATAAACTGACGACCTAAGTAAAGTGAAATGTAATGTAGTGTTTCTTTGTTCGATTCCAAAAACATTTTATTAAGCTTTCTATCTGCTATTACTTGAAGTAAATCTACAGTGCCTCAAAAACATAACGCTATACAAGTAGATTTAACACAAAAATAAAATATACTTTCAATCGTAAAATTATGAAAGACATGGCATTACTCAATTTGTACATTTCAATACAGTGGACCACTTTAAGTACCTACCGTTTTAACGAATGTTCAGTGATTTAGCCGAATATTCGACCGAATACGAATATTCGATAAAGTTGCCGAATATGCCGAATATGAAACGAATATTCGGCCCATCTCTAATAACAACACAGTGACCACAGAAATCTAAATAATTTAGATTTCTGTGAGAGTGGCAAACGTGTTCGTAGGGCAACTGATGTTTATTGAGGTGGTCGCTTCCAAGTTGTTTCTAAAATAAAATTTGTAATTATTTAGTGACCATTGACATTGTAAAATTCATTTAAAAAAAAGTCCCGCTGGGTTTCTTGCTGGTTCTTCCGAGGACAGAGGTATTTTCGAACCAGTGGTAAATTAAAAAATGATTTTCAATAAGAATTACAACATGTAACCTATATTGAATAAAAATTATTCTATTCTATTCTATTCTACTGGCCACTGCAGTTGATAAACATCTCTCGTTTGTTTTTAATATAAAGGATATTTTTAAAAACACTTGCAGCCGGCGGACTCAGTAGAAAAAAATGAGTGGATGCGTGTGGCTATGGACACACTTGGAGTACGATTCCGCAGCACAGATTATATCATCTCCGAGGCTTTCCAAAAGTAGGGAGACTTTGTCCTAATAACCAAGCTTAGCAGGCTTATTAGCGACTAGCTGTTCGCCGGCGACTTCGCCCGCGTTGAATGTATTATGATTGAATTTCATGGGTTTTATTTATTTTGCACGGAAACCTATTTCTTTTTCTATGATAAAAGTAACCTGAGTTACTCCTTATGACATCAGCTATCTGCCAATGAAAGTCCCGTCAAAATTGGTCCAGCCGTTTCGGAGATTAACCGGAACAAACAGACAGACGGATTTTTTTTCTAGAATAAGTATATTTAAATGTAGTAAAAACTTGTCCTTTTGACACTACAAAAAGACACTTTACTTTTATTTATTTGTATTGATTTTTTTATAAATATATATATATTAAGTCAAAAATATACCTATTTACAATATTTTTGTTAGATTACGTGTATGCTTGATAAGCAGTATGAAGAGGCTTATTACTGTATTTGCTAAAACGTGAAGGCCGAATGTGTAAAATTACTTTTAACGTAACAAAGTAACGAACAATCCGTGCTTTACCATCAAGGGAAAGAACAACTCCTAACTTAACTTTTTATCTTTGTTGCCGGATTCGACTCGAAGGAGCTTTAAGAATGTACAATTTTGTTGTGATTTTGTACACTGAAGTAGTTTATATAATAAAAAAATGTATTAAATTACAGTTGTAACTAGGTACATTGTGTTACGTTTAACGTGGTCGAGTCACGCTATAGCTATATTAAGGTTGTAGCACAAATGTGTCGGCTCGACCGGGGAAGGATCACGCTCTCATAGAATACCAGCGTAAAATAGCAGGTAATGTTGCTGTGTTTCGTAAAATAGCAGCTTAATGCTGGTGAGTGTAGAGAACCGGAGATCCTTTTTGCTGGAAACGAGGCATTCCATTTTGTCCTCAGGGTAATAATGCATCAGCATTTTGATTGAGGATAAATGTAGATGTCTATGGGCTACAGTATCCATTTGCCATGTGGTGGAAAATTGTCAACCTATGCTATAAAAAACATTAGTTACGTTAGGAGCGGTTCTTTCGTTTCGACGTTACAATCGTTCCCAAATTTCGCATGCAAATTATTTAGAAAATGCCAAATTGCATGCTATTTACAAAAAAATATGTATTAAAATTTAAACGATTTTTTTTAATGATGATCTTGAACATTAATCAAAAGTCTGAAATGTTTTCACCGCAATGAACAACTGCAACACTAGTGGAATGGCGTTGCCTGCCTTCCTTTTAAAAAGGAGTAAGCCCGTTTCTTGAGCGATAGTATTTAGGTGTCCTATATTCCTAACCCCAGTTTTTTTAACCTAGATTAGTCTTTTGATGCTCAAATGTTATCGAAAAGACGACATAGTTTTTGGAGTGATGATACTGGTGGTGATAAAATTTTATCCACAGGCCATAATAAAGTCGTTCATCGGTGCGATGCGTAGCAGCTTTTTCATCATTGACCGAGAACACATCGACGGGCAGCTGCTGGCTGATATGTGGGACGACGGCTGGACATCCGAAAGGAGTGCTCTACCAAGGAAAAAGTTAAAGATTAAGTAAGTGTTATGAATATTCTAAAAGAACTGCTACTTGAGGTTTATTTCTCGAATGATAATCAAGTAGACAAAATATGAACATGTTTTTTTTTCTTTTAGAAGAAGGAGCAAACGAGCGTACTGTTCACCTGATGGTAACTGTCGACCGCCGTACATGGACAACCGCAATACCAGGCGAATCGCAGATGCGTTGCTGGTTTTAAAAAAAGGAGTAAGCTCGGAGTAAGATCCCTAAATCGTATCAGTCCAAAGATATCGCCGTTAGTAAAGGATTCCGCATAGTCGTGCGAGTAAGAACGACCCACCTCAGTTGTAGGCTTTTTTTATAGAAGAGGGGACAAACGAGCATACGGTTCACCAGATGTTAAGTGACAACCGCCGCCCATGAACATCCGCAACACCAGGGGAATTAAAGGTGCGTTGCCGGCCCTTTAAAAAGGAGTAAGCTCTTTCCTTGAAGGTTCCCAGGTCGTATCGGTCCGGAAAAATCGCCGGTGGTAAACAATTCCACAGAGAGGTCGTACGCGGAAGAAAACTCCTTGTGAAACGTACGGTAGTGGACCGCCAAGCATCCAGATGGTGTGCATAGTATCGGGACGTTTGCCGTGTAGTGCGTTCACGAAATTTGGCGGCTGGGATTAATCTGAACAATTCCTCAGAACATTCCCCGTGGTATATACGAAAGAAAATGCAAAGAGATGCAACATCTCTTCGTAGCGCCAGTGAATCGAGCCGATCGGAAACACTCGGTCGTCGACGATTCGAGCCGCTCTGCGCTAGATACGGTCAAGTGGAAGGAGCTGGCACCGGGGAGCCCCAGCCCTGAGATGGGAACAATATTCCATGTGCGGCCGAACCTGCGCCTTGCAAAGTTGCGGGCCGTGTACCGGCATGAAATACTGTGCCGCTCTGCTGAGCACGCCAAGCTTTTTAGAGGCCAATTTGGCCTTCTCTTCCAAGTGACCACCAAACTGCACGTCACTCGATATGCCGACGCCGAGGATTCCGATACTGGCGTAGGCAACAAGGGGTTCTTTTTAGCGTTTAACGCGCAAACTTGAGTCTTCTGAGGTTTAAACAGGATTAGATTTAGTCGCCCCCAATCCGAGATACTGTTAGGCAAAGACTTGACTTCAGACACAAGTTTGTTTCGATACTCTGAGACGTTTCTCGAGAAATATTGGCATGGCCGGTATACAGAGCATCACCAGTGCTGTCATCTGCATAGCAATGAATGTTACGGGTTTGCAACATATCATGCAGACTTAACTAACTTAAGGCGTGCCTTAAGTTAGCCTTGTGGAACACCAGCATTAATAGGCTTGTAATCGGAGCTTGCACCGTCTACCACAATCTTGATGCTCCGATCTGCAAGAAAGCCGGTGATCCAATTGCACAATTTCTCGGGAAGCCCATTAGAAGGGAGCTTCGAAAGAAGCGCTTTGTGCCAAAGCCCATCGAAGGCCTTCGCAATGTCCACACTAACGGCCAATGCCTCCCCTTTGGTCTCTACTGCCTCCACCCATCTTCGAGTTAGGTAGACCAGAAGATTACCAGATGATCGACCACTGTGATCCTCAAGGTACCTCATGAGCTGGCAATGTACAATGGATTGTAGCAACGAATCTGTAGCCATTTGGACGTCGTCGAAGAGTTGGTCTGTTTCAGCATTACCGCTATGGCACCTATAGAGGCACCCGTAGACGCGCGGATGGTCGTCGCTGTTTACGCGTAGCCAAATGATGGACAGGTCCGGATCTTCAAGACTGCCGAGGTGTGTCGAGAACAGATCCTCGCTGACGTAAACACAAACTCCAGCCCGAGGCACAAAGGAGTGTTCCTGTTTGTACCCTGGGTAGGAGAGAAACGAGACATCAGCCGGAAACGACACCTGCGTCTCGGTCAGAAAGAGCAGAGCCGGCCTCGCCGTCTCGGGATGGTAGTGGACGGCGTTAAGATTAGAGTGAAGTCCCCCGATATTGCAGAAATTTACGGATAGCGTGGCAGGAGTGGTTTTGTTGCTCCATTTGCCCCAAGCAGTTGTAGTCTTGAGCGAAATTTTGCCCCCCCCCCCAAGAACACGCGAGGCAGCCTGAGCACCTACGCTTAGGAGTGGAGTAACTTGGTCGTGGATGCTCAGCGAGGGATTCTCCAGGGGTGCTGGTACCCTCCTGGGATAGTTTGACGTTTAATTCCGCTACCATGTTGATGGGGAGGGGGAGTTGGGCCTCCGGCCACCTGCACTCACCAGATGAAACGCGGAAGCAGAGCTTCCACTTCACGTCGGTATTCTGTGAGGTCGTGGTACCACCCAGGTTTGAGCCGGCCTAATCGTGCGACAGCGCAGCTGCCGCGTGGCTCTACCACTGTGAGAACTGTTCCACGAATGTGACTACTGTTCTTAACGATTGTTCTGAAAAAAAAATCTGTATTTTAGGCTTACTTCATAAACTAACAGTCTCTTTGTCATAAAATATCACCTGCAATTTAAATTTTTATTATTTTTTATTATAGTTTGTACGTATGCACGGAAGAAAAAAGGCTTACTCGCTGATATTGGTTCAAAAAACGATTTACCTTCTATTGTATTTAGTAAGAGAAATTCATTGATTTCAAAACAAAAACCTATTTATCGGCAAATCTCTAACGAGTTACTATCGAAGAACGGATTAATTTAATGCCACCTACCTATCTTTTTCATAGCTATTGACTTTTGATTATTGAGCCTTTTAGGTTTTTCTGTTTATAAAATTGAACAATTAAATATTTAAATTATTATGTTATTGTTATTTCGTTGTTTTTAGATGGGTAATGAAACACTTCACATTATATAGAAAAAAGAACGAAACAAACATTTATTTAACCAAGATACAACATAAGAAAGTATCTACCACGAGCTGAAATACTGCTCAAATTTCTAATATTGCCACCATATTATGGTGTTTGGCATTTCGATCTTATTGGCATAATTTCTTCTTGATAACGACTCAAAAAACTGCGCTTACCAAGCGTTGCAACTTTGGAAAAATCTCTCCACATGAGGCAATCTATAGGGGGGAGGCATATGCTCAACAGTGGATATTTATAGGCTGTGAATAAAAAAGTAAAGTAAAGAGTAAATCCGCACATTATACCAGCGGAGCGGTGTAAAAAATACAGAATCGTGCTGCTATGTTTTATGTGATATAAGGGAACTGGAGGCCCTATTGCTTGTGTCTGTTGTTTGAACTTAAAACACTACTTCTTTGTTTAATCGGTTATTACCGGCGATTTTTCCGTAACGATACGACTTAGAAATCCTCAAGAAATGAACTTACTCCTTTTTAAAAGCTTACTTGCATATCTCTTAGTGTTGCAGTTGTTCGTGGACGGCGGTCAACATTTTCCATCAGGTGAACTGCAAACATTAAAGACTATTACAAACAGCTGAACTATGTGCCCGTTTGTCACCGTTTTCCAGGTTTCACATCTCTCTTTCCTATACTTGTTGTAAAGCAGTAATGCGAGCACAGCTGTGTTCCGGTCTGAAGCGTATATAGAACCAGAACAATTACAGGTTGTGGGGTGTTCCATATCAGTCCTCAGAGGTGACAACGAATCTGTAGCCGTCCTGGCTTGATTTCTTGGGTTGCAGCAGCCTCTTACCATTACTGATATTTCGTCGATCGCTTAATTTTTTTTAAAGTTTCGAAGTAACCTTAATATTTTTACTGAACAAACAGCTGTTAGAGGGATTTACTATAAAGAACTTCGAGAGTCATAAGGGAACTATTGTAAGAATAAACACACTGATAAGTCAATCTCTGTATGTGAACAAAAATAGTTTGTTGACATACATTTAGATTTCTCCAAGTTAATTGTAACAAACAAGGTCAGCCAAAGCAAAATAAATGCGAATGTTATAAAATCTTCACTACATATAAATAAAATTGATGTGTCTGTTTGTTGTATCGAAATGACTGTACTTTATTGAGCTGAGGGAGCTATTTACATGACATTAAGAGATGAATAAACATTTTTTTAAACTGTTTGTCTGTCTGTTTGTTGTCTGTCAATTAGGGTTAATCATCGGGATCGCTGAAAAGATCGTGTTGAAACTTTTTGGCCAGATACGAGTAGAGAGCAGTGCCATGAATGACCTGGGCTAATTTCAAAAAATTTTAAGATTTTTTATGAAATGGAAAAAATTATTGAATAAATAGTCCTCACGATTATCTAAAACCTAAACGATGCCACACTAATATATCTAGGCCGGGCGAAGGCACGTATCGCTTGTATATAATAAACTTCCTTAAGATATTGCTTAATTTTCACAAGAACAATTTTAAAGTAATTTAAGGTAAACTATAAGTTTTGAAACATAACATGTAGTAGATGATTCCAAATTGCTGCTACATAATATGTTACTTGCCCACTCACGGAACACAGTACATTGTATTCGCGCCAGTTGAAAGATGTACGCTTCAATAATTTCCTTTTGTCGAATCCAATTCTTTTGTATACTTTCATTGTATATTTACCCTTCAACGTATGCACGAAAGAGATTTTCACTGGAAATGTAATTTTCAACGATAATACGGAAATCATTGGAAACTCGAAGAAAGATACACACAAAATCACATCACGATATAATAAAAGTTTACCTTCATTATAGAATACAATAAATTTTTATTCAATATACATTACATGTTCGGAAAAAACGTCTATCTTAGGAATAACCAGCAAGAAACCCGGCGGGAACTTTTTTCAAAGTTGTAGACTATTAAGTTACTTGTTATTGTAACTTGCCAACCAGCCTGTAAAGCGTGGCATCCGCGGCGAATTTTTCTGATATAAGGCAATTTGTTGGAGAGGTCTAAAGTCAGCAGTGATGACAAAGATGAAACGCTGTTATTTGTTTCAGCCCGCTAACATATGCGCGGGGAGGAATTCACTGCTCATTTTATTTCAGTTTCTTCGAGTGTATAATGTTTGTAGCTTCTCATAATATAAATAGTTTTAGTTTCTTCTTCCGATCATATATCATCTTGTCACAAACGAGTAATTGTGCCTCAGCTATAGTTTGCCAATGTTATATTACGGTTGTGACAATTTATATTAAAAAATACGATAGCTTCCATATTATATGTATAATAATTGTGTTTAGATAAATATTTTCAACTGTGTTAATTTGTATGAACTTAAATCGCACAGACTCTGACATCGACATCTGGTTGTTAATTTAAAGTTGCGCGTATAATTAACAATGAAAGTTCTTATTCAACCCTACTTAGTGATAAATAAGATAAGCAACCAACATTAAAAATATTCAAGATGGAGTTCGCTGCTAGGAATACGCTCATTAAAACACTCTAACAAACGTAACGTCAAGTTCGGTTCAGCCGTTCCGGATATTAGCCGCGCAGTGGCTCTCTATCTGTTCAAACGGTTTCGTCACGTTCGGTTCAGCCGTTCTGGAGATTAGCCGCGCAGTTGCTTTCTATCTGTTCATACGGTTTCGTCACGTTCGGTTCAGCCATTCTGGAGATTAGCCGCGCAGTTGCTCTCTATCCGTTCTTACGGGTTCGTCACGTTCGGTTCAGCCGTTCCGGAGATAAGCCGCGCAGTTACTCTCTATCTGTTCATACGGTTTCGCCACATTCGGTTCAGCCGTTCCGGAGATTAGCCGCGCAGTTGCTCTCTATCTGTTCGTACGGGTTCGTCACGTTCGGTTCAGCCGTTCCGGAGATTAGTCGCGCAGTTGCTCTCTATCTGTTCGTACGGTTTCGTTACGTTCGGTTCAGCCGTTCCGGAGATTAGCCACGCAGTTGCTCTCTATCTGTTCGCACAGTTTCGTCACGTTCGGTTCAGCCGTTCCGGAGATAAGCCGCGCAGTTGCTCTCTATCTGTTCGTACGGTTTCGTCACGTTCGGTTCAGCCGTTCCGGAGATTAGCCGCACAGTTGCTCTCTTTCTTTTCGTACGGTTGCGTCACGTTAGGTTCAGCCGTTCCGGAGATTAGCCGTGCATATGCTCTCTTTCATCACGTTCGGTTCAGCCGTTCCGGAGATTTGCCGCGCAGTTGCTCTCTATCTGTTCGTACGGGTTCGTCACGTTCGGTTCAGCCGTTCCGAAGATAAGCCGCGCAGTTGCTCTCTATCTGTTCATACGGTTTCGTCACGTTCGGTTCAGCCGTTCCGGAGATTAGCAGCACAGTTGCTCTCTATCTTTTCATACGGTTGCGTCACGTTAGGTTCAGCCGTTCCGGAGATTAGCCGCGCATATGCTCTCTTTCGTCACGTTCGGTTCAGCCGTTCCGGAGATTTGCCGCGCGGTTGCTCTCTATCTGTTCGTACGGGTTCGTCACGTTCGGTTCAGCCGTTCCGGAGATTAGCCGCACAGTTGCTCTCTATCTGTTCGGACGGTTTCGTCACGTTCAGTTCAGCCGTTCCGGAGATTAGCCACGCAGTTGCTCTCTATCTACTCGTACGGTTTCGTCAAGTTCGTTTCAGCCGTTCCGGAGATTAGCCGCGCAGTTGCTCTCTATTCGTTCGTACGGGTTCGTCACGTTCGGTTCAGCCGTTCCGGAGATTAGCCGCGCAGATGCTCTCTATCTGTTCTTACGGTTTCGTCACGTTTGGTTCAGTCGTCCCGGAGATTAGCCGCGCAGTCGCTCTTTATCTGTTCGTACGGTTTCTTCAAGTTCGGTTCAGCCATTCCGGAGATCAGCCGCGCGGATGCTCTCTATCTGTTCGTACAGTTTCGTCACGTTCCGTTCAGCCATGCCGAAGATTAGCCGCGCAGTTGCCCTTTATCTGTTCGTACGGTTTCGTCACGTTCGGTTCAGCCGTTCCGGAGATCAGCCGCACAGTTGCTCTCTATCTGGTCATACGGTTGCGTCCCGTTCGGTTCAGCTGTTCCGATGATTAGCCGCGCAGATGCTCTCTATCTGTTCGTACGGTTTCGTCACGTTTGGTTCAGTCGTCCCGGAGATTAGCCGCGCAGTTGCTCTTTATCTGTTCGTACGGTTTCTTCAAGTTCGGTTCAGCCATTCCGGAGATCAGCCACGCAGATGCTCTCTATCTGTTCGTACAGTTTCGTCACGTTCCGTTCAGCCTTGCCGATGATTAGCCGCGCAGTTGCTCTTTATCTGTTCGTACGGTTTCTTCAAGTTCGGTTCAACCATTCCGGAGATCAGCCGCGCAGATGCTCTCTATCTGTTCGTACAGTTTCGTCACGTTCCGTTCAGCCATGCCAAAGATTAGCCGCGCAGTTGCTCTTTATCTGTTCGTACGGTTTTGTCACGTTCGGTTCAGCCGTTCCGGAGATTAGCCGCACAGTTGCTCTCTATCTGGTCACACGGTTGCGTCACGTTCGGTTCAGCTGTTCCGGAGATTAGCCGCGCAGATGCTCTCTATCTGTTCGTACGGTTTCGTTACGTTCGGTTCAGCCGTTCCAGAGATTATCCGCGTAGACGCACAGACTTATAAAAAAATACTCATATCCGTCCGTATGGCATGCAAAAAACCACCCCAGCTAAATAAAAGGTTTTTATTTCAATAGTACTAAAGAGGGTCGTGGGCGTTTCTGAATCGACGACCGTTCACACCGTAGGACCATTAACCAAAACCCTTAACGCTGGCTGTCACTGTAGCGATCCGGCTAGTCTTCCAGTTTCTAACTCGGCGATCTAACCCCTTGCCTAAGCCACACTACATTGGGTTCGTAACAACGCAACGGGCTCAATTTGTATATCCTTCGATAATACATACTTCAGAAACACACATGCCTAATCTTAAAGGGTGGTTGATGCCTGAGATTACGGGTCCACTTTTGGTCCCGGTCTAGACATCAACTTTTAGTGTTAGCACAATACAGCAATTTTCTTGAAAACTTTTGAGAAATGTGATAACCGGAGAAATTTTTGAATCTTACCGGAGAAATATCGAACTTAACTGTCGGGGATAGCGAACAAATTGCGAGCGTACGTTGCCCTCTACGAGGGCTTGTTAGACCCCGCAGGTTACGGGCCTCGGGGCATGCCCCATTGCCCGGATTTTCATCATAGCCCACGACTATGTGCCAGTCCTGGTAGCCTGAATTTAGGCATTAATGGATTCCTTGGTGCTTAATGGAGTCGAAAAAAATCGGTAAAAACCGTAAAAAAAGGGAGGTTGTCTTTCTAAGAAGTCGGTGTTGGCCTGTCTGCGACGTTGTGGGTTATATTCAACTCTCTAATCTACGTAGAAAGGAGTTCTCTTGGATAAGGTCGCCCGTCCGGGAGCCGGCTAACATATGCATAGTGTAACGGGGCGAAGCCGTTTAGGTGTTCATGTGGCCCTTTGTCGGCGCGGTCAAACATGCCGCGCGCCAATCGCACCACAGATTCCTGTAAGCTCTCTATTTTGAGGTTGGCCGCTATGACGTCGTTCCGGACGTAGCGATCTGCTCCGACGATAGTCCTTAATGCTTGGTTCTGCTGGATCTGCAGTCTTCGCCTCAGAGGTTCACTCAGAAGTGCGTACCAGACGGGAGCAGCGTAAGAGGTAATCTGTCTGATGTAAGTTTTGTATATCCTGATCTTCGTTTTGATCGGTGGCTTGGATGCCAGGACTGGATGAAGCATCGCCCGCGTACATTAGGCTTAGCGTTCTGTCAATCCGGCACCCAAGATAGGTCACGGTCTTTTTGTACGCAATCTTCCGGCCTCTTAGCGTCGGCGGTGGTTGAAATTTTCTTAGGCGGTGAGTGAACAGAGCGGACGTCTTACCAACGTTGACGAACATTCTCCTCTCATCCGGTGAGGAGGATGGTCGTCAACGGAACGGCTGAACCGAACGTGACGAAACCGTACGAACAGATAGAGAGCAACTGCGTGGCTAATCTCCGGAACGGCTGAACCGAAATTGACGAAACCGTACGAAAAGATAAAGAGTATCTACGCGGTTAATCTCAGGAACGGCTAAATCGAATGTGACGAAACAGTACTAACAGATAGAGAGCAACTGCGCAGCTAATCTCCGGAACAGCTGAACCAAACGTGACGAAACCGTACGAACAAATAGAGAGCAACTGCTCGGCTAATCTCCGGAACGGTTGAACCGAATGTGACGAAACTGTACGATCAGATAGAGAGCAACTGCGCGGCTAATCTCCGAAACGGCTGAACCGAACGTGACGTACCCGTACGAACTGATAGAGAGCAACTACGCGGCTGATCTCCGGAACGGCTGAACCGAACGTGACGAAACCGTACGAACAGATAGAGAGAAACTGCGCGGCTAATCTCCGGAATGGCTGAACCGAACGTGGCGAAACCGTATGAACAGATAGAGAGCAACTGCGCGGCTAATCTCCGGAACAGCGGAACCGAACGTGACGAAACCGTACGAACAGATACAGAGTAACACCAAGACGGATCTGCCATATATATTGTACGCGAAAATTTAAGATACATTTTATAAAATATATGGTCTTTCATTATCATAAATCTAAATAACGCCACGGTAACAGATCCTATCCGGACAAAGCCGTGACCGGTCGCTAGTACAGAATAATACCAAATATATTATTGCATTTTTGATTTAGTAAACATGCGGAGATCTGATAACAACATACAATAAACCAAATTGCATTACTATGCAGTGGAACAAGAGAATTAACAAAATTAATAAAGTTTCTAGGCTATCGTAGATAGTGGCTAGTCCTGGGGAATTATCTTGGCCTTTGTTTGGGTACTCATTAACATGGAACGTTCCAATTAAATATTTAGTCACCAAATTAATGTCGATTCACGCCTCCCTCCGGTTTAATTTTTGATACCACAGAAACTACGTTTCACAGTATATAATACCCTACTAAAACCACACCTGTTATATCTCATTGAGGTCTGGGGAAGCGCCGCTAGTACTAGATTAAACAAATTACAAGTCCTAAAAATAAAGTATCATAAATGCGATTCAACTACAACTTCCGAACATCAACTTCAAAAAAATTTCCGCGATACGAATCTGATGAACATCAAACGATTATACATTTATAACACCTGTATCTTTATTCGTAAATCCATGAACAAGAAGGTCCGGCCGGAGCTGTAACTCATCAAACGAAAAAAAAGGTGGGCGTATCTGCGCTCGACGCGCGAGCCTCATCGTTTTGCATAATACCCGAACAAATACGGCCGGACCACAATTACATGCGAAGGTACGCGCCTTTTTAATAAGATATCCACGGAAATAAAAAAGTTGACTCGTTAAATGTATTCAAAGAGCGACTAGCAAATCATATAATCACGAACATCTATCTAAGTGCGTTGGACTGGTTTGTTCCTGGTCTTGGTTTGTGTTATGGTGTTAAGATGATAGTGAATCCCAGAATTTATGAGTGACTGTGGTCATTTTATACCTTTTCCCTTATTTTTATAAATTTTTCCCGTCGATGGCTGTTTTTAATGTTGTTTATTTTTCAACAACATATGTACAACAATGAATTTCATTATTTAGATTTACTTTTATTTATGTTCCCATGAAAGTGGCGTATATAATGTCTTTACGAGAATGAATGTCTTTAAACCTAATTAATTGTTTCCGTAGAGTGTAGTAAACTTTAAATAAAAAACTTTGCATATATGTAAAAATACCTTGAGTTAAATACAGCACAAAAAATAAATAAGAAATATAAGAAAAATGTGTGTATTCTTCGCGTCATTATGTGTAAGATTAGAGACGGCTTACTTAGTGGAACCGTAAGCATTCCTTGTAATGCTGAGTTGGACCACTCAGATAATAATGTAGATCAAAGCTAGCTTTAAGAGTCTGGTAAAATTTTGAAACATTAGTATTAAGTCCTCAAAATCGGATGCAGTTTTTAATTGTAATTTTAATTTAGTTTTTAAACCATTTGAGTGCTTACAAAAATATATAAGTTGAAGATACAGTGTAAGACCACCTTCTAGCACAAAATCGCTTCATATCGTACTCAATGGTGTCATGCCAGCTATAGCCGTCGTTGTTGTAGGGGTGTTCTTTTTGGAAAATATTACTGTGATTATTTCCCGTGTAGTGGGGGTTAAGAATCTACTACCCCATGTCATCCCGAGGGTGTTGTAAGAGGCGAATGGGGGAATCAAATCAAGAGATGGACAGTAGCGTCTTCCTAATAACGACTATAAATAAAAATACGTTCGCCAAACCGCTCGCCAAGCGTGGCACCTATAACAAATTTCCCCATATGAGGAAATCTATGGGGGAGGCCTAAGGTTGGATTTAGAATCGTTTGGCACGAATTTGGGGGAGTAAGGTATTGTATTTGGTAGAGGTTTGGTCCCCGATTATAATTATACCACTCACATTAAAAGGTAATGCACCGTTATCGAAAAAATA
>DWHP01002225.1:0-14742 GCA_018247895.1 Parnassius honrathi
TGCATGTATGAAGAAGATAATGAATCTGAAAGAAGCGAAAGAGGTATGTAAGGATCGTGACACTTGGCGATCTGTTCCAGGTAAGTAAGTAAGTATAGTATCTCTGCCCCGCGCTAACCTTGCTTTCCCCTCAGTCACAACCCCGTTCTAGCTGCGACGTCAGAACATACACGTGTTTGTGATAATATTTATTAAATAATATATTTTTGTTATATATATTACATACATATTTATGATAATTTTGGTTTATTACGCTATTGTTTTTAACAATGGGGAAGTGGTCAGATAGCTATAACATTAAATTTGTCCAGAATTATTGAAACACGAATGTTTATACAATATTAAATCGCCGAATTTAAAAAATAAAATGATGCGAGATGCTGCTATACTCTCAATATCTCAAACAATGGGAACAGCCGGTTTCGGCGCAAAAGAAGTATGTGCGAAGTTAAGAAGCATAAGTCTACATATTACCAAGAAAAGAAGAAAATTAAAGACTCCTGTAAATCAGGCGGAGCCATATTATTTTCAGGCTTAAATTTTTTCCCTCTTATATTAAGACGTCCTTATGTTATGTACTATGTTGGACGACAACACGATTCCGTAAAATAAAATCCAAAATTACCACCAAACCGAACAATAAACTACTGGTATTCATAAAATATTTTAAATTAGGTCATGAAACTTTGCATACTAACTCAACTAACTATAAAGCAGGGTTTATGTTTTTTGTTTTTTTAAATTACCATTATTTTCACTGTAAAACGAAATTACCTAAACTATCGGCGTCTTGAAGCTTGATCCTTGCTACCCGATCAATCTCGCTTCGGCTTTCGAACGGGAAAGCTGTGTCGCTTACGATCAGAATACTCATTACGCAACAGGACGACGTAAAATTAAAATGGGAAATAACTTTAATAAAAATAAGACGCGATTGGGTAACTGGGTGGGTGGTGAAGTAAGTACATAACGACCTATCTACTTACAGTATTATTGATAACAAACATGTCGGTTCATAGCATACGACGCGCGGGGAAGTGGCGGCGAAATTAGAATTTGAGCTGAGGTAATAGGCCCTTAAAGCATTCGACGCAGTTAATATCTAAACGTTATCAGTAAAAAAATAGGATAAATATTAACAAATAAACTTATTAATTACTTAATCTCTTATTTACTAACACATAAAGTTACAGATAACAGGTCTGATAAAATACTATTAATACTGCCAATCAATGGCAAATTTTTTTTCCATGGAATTCTGGGCACATTCTATCAAAATGTGATAAACATCATCGATAACATTACAAGGTGAACAGTTTGGTGATTATGATAGATAACGTTAGTTGAAAACTAAATAATATATGAGAATAACATCACAGAACGAGTCAGGTAGTCAGTCTAAACAAATAAAAGGCGCTATTGTAGAGAGAGATTCGATATGAAACGTTTGTGTAGGCTAGGAGGCTTGGCCTGTTTATGTTATTGATAATGCTGTGTGTTCTTATTTGTATTCATAACCCAATATCTGAGGTAGGTTGCTGCGCTCCTTAGTTTTTACGTAGTTCGTATTATTCTGTAAGGAATCAAATCTAATCCAAAATATACTATAATACCATAGCTACTACTATTTTCTTTAGTAGTAGGTATCTAAGTACGAATGTATACATTACTACTTCATGTCACAAAGAACGAGTAGTTTCGGGTGGCCGAGCCGAGGAAGGTGGTGCCGAAGGAAGTGCATCTTTCGCAAATATTTAAAAAAAATTTTTTATTCGTTCCTAATGTAAAACGCCGATTTAGAATTTATTTATAAAAAAATATGAGTAGGTAAGTAATCTGTGGTAAGGTTAAATATAAACAAATATTTGCAAAGTGCCAGTCGGACTTCCGAGCTTCCGTACCATAGTACAAGATTTAATATACATATTATTATCGAGCAAAAAAAGCCAAAATTACACGTTTCTTTTTCTAGTAGGAAACCTTTTATACCCTTTCAAATTTATTTTCATTATTTTTTTGTACGTGGTAGAGCCATGCTGCAGCTATATTAATAATTGCATAGTTGTAGCACGAATGGGTTGGCTCGACCGGGAGGCACCACGCTTTCACAGAATACCAGCGTCAAATAGCAGCTTAATGCTGCTGTGTATCTTATGGTGAGTGTAGAGAACCGGAGACCCTTTTTACTGGAAAAGAGGCATTCCATCTTAGTCCTCAAGGCTGACAACGCATCTGAATTTTAATTCGCAAACGAGGATAGATGTAGATGTCTATGGGCCACAACAACGCCTTACCATCAGGTGAACTGTGTGCTCGCTTGTCACTCCATTCCTATTAAAAAAAAACTATTCGTTGTTATAGCGGCAACAAAAATACACGTTCTGTGAAAGTTTAACCATTTACCTATTACGGATCATGAGACACAACCCGCTGACAGACAGACACACGGACAGCGGAGGCTTCGTAATAGGGTCCCGTTGGTTACCCTTCGGGTACGGTATCCTAAAACGTACTTAGTTGTCCACTCACATCTGTATGGTTTTTTCTTCAAAGGACCGTATTAGACACCTGCCTGGTTCTCGTATGACATGACCTCTATA
Organism: Parnassius honrathi; assembly: GCA_018247895.1. NCBI lineage: Eukaryota > Metazoa > Arthropoda > Insecta > Lepidoptera > Papilionidae > Parnassius > Parnassius honrathi. Next base: position 2,601 of record DWHP01002225.1, read on the forward strand.
ACACCTGGACTGACCTCTCTGAGTTTGTTTTGGCAGATCGGGTGCCTCTTCTCAGTTTCGTGTTTTTGTCGTGTTAAAGTATTTATCACTGACTGCCCCTCTTGGATTTTTATGTACTTAAATAAATTGGATTGGGTATATTAGGATATAAGATTCCTAAAAGTAAGCACGATTATCGAAAATCTAAAAATTACCTATTCTAATTAAATTAATAGATAATTTTAAAATTTTAGTTAATCGTGCTTATTGTAGATGTTTTCGTTAGTTAGCAAATTAAAGTAGTTACCTAATGTATTACCTGTATCGAAGATTCATTATTATGTACCTACCTGTTTTCAATTTTAACTAAATTTGCTTCAACAAACTTACGGGTACATTTTAGCAGCTATATTCAGCCCGGCTTCAGCAGTGGACACAAAAGGAAGCAATTTTTCTAAATAGAGATGTAGATATGTAGGTATTACAACCATAAATTGATTGCAGCGGCTAATCTAGTGAGCATGTGTGCGCGCTGACCCCCCCGCCCCCTCCGTCCATCCCACTGATCGGGGAGGCAATTTGTAGCGAAAGGAACGATGTTTTACGACAGAAACGAGCGCGCGAAATTTTATAAACAGACCTTTGGGAATCTGGATATCACGAAATACTATTGTATGTATCTATTCAAAATAAATATATTTGCATTTTTGAATAACTAATTCATCTTTGTATATTAACTGTTTTGCAATTTTCGTTCTTCTTATGGTATTTATTCCCGCCCAAAGATGTGTTAAAATTAGTGTTGAAATTTGGAATTTTTGACGCTCATATCTTTTAAACATATCTTTTTTAATTTTTTGTTTCCGTACAGGGCCAGATAATGATGAGACAAATTGACGTCATTTTTTATTTTGAACGTATGCCATCAAACAGTGGAGTAATCGCCAGACTACGTTTGTATGGAAGAATGATTGACTAGTGTACCCTTAATGTTCATTATTTCAGCCACTTTTTAAGATAGGAAAGAAAATAAAACACAGTTTTTCTCGGAATTTTCTTTAGTTTTGTAACAAACACATCATAACAAAAATCATTGACCTGATCAATTTCAATACATAGCTAATTTAATAAATTAAATATTAATGACGGTTTCGTGGCACAGTGACGTAACACCAAGAGTTGCGGCGCTAAATATCGCGGGTTTGAATCCCACATATAACAGATATGGCCTACAAATAATTGTTCTGGGTTTGTCCATGTGAAATTTATTCATGAAATTTATTCATTTAAACTACACTCGACGTTACAGGAGAAACTGCTAACGTTTTCTTAATGATAAGAAAAAAAAAAACATAATATTTGATATTTTGCACCTTTGGGCATTTGATTATTCTTTAACATCAACGCGCAAAGGATTATAACAATCACGTTGTACGACAGTTGCTTTTAAGTACATATATTTTTGTAACTTAAAGGCCTATACTACCTAAAACGGCAAGATCCTCCGTTATGCCGAAAATATTGCAGCACTAATTGTGAAATTTAGACGAAAACTGATTCCGTAAAATTTTCTCGATAAAAAAAAATCCAAAGTTACCTTCAAACTGAACAATAAACCGCTGGTATTCATAAAATACTTTAAATTAGATCATGAAACTTTGCATACTCACTAAACTAACTATAAAGCAGGGTATGTTTTTTTTTAAATACCATTATTTTCACAGTAAAACGAAATTACCTAAACTATCGTCGTCTTGAAGCTTGTTCCCTACCGCCCGATCAGTCTCGCTTCAGCTTTCGAACGGGAAAGCTGTGTCGCTTACGATCAGAATACACATTACGCAACAGGACTACGTAAAATTAAAAAAAACCTTAATAAAAATAAGAAGCGACTGGGTAACTGGGTGGGTGATGAAGTAAGTATATAACGACCTATGTACTTACAGTATTAGTGATAACAAACATGTCAGTTCATAGCATACGACGCGCAGGGAAGGGGAGGCGAAATTAGAATTTGAGCTGAGATATTATAGGCCCTTAAAACATTCGACGCAGTTAATATCTAAACGTTATCAGTAAAAATGTAATCTTTATTTATAATCAAAAAGTTTAAGTACTTTTTATTTTCGAATTAATTATGGTTATTTAATTATTATTCAGGTAAATACACCCACTTTGTTGGTATACTTAATACTAGGGCTTAGTAAATTAACAGAATTGAGAAATTATTACACAATACAGAAATTATTATTAAACATACTGGGCCTGGAACCCACACGTACTGTGTTCCAGTGCCTCATCACAGGCAATCTAGCCTTCCGTAAATGGAAGCTAAGAGGCTGTTGGTGCTTTGAATAATATTATCTTTGTCTTTAAGTAAGCTTTAAATAATGTTAACTACATTCGTACACCTAACAAACCTGCAGGAAGGCATATTCTCACTGCCAACGCTTTACGTTCCCGTTCAACATGTAAATAGTCAGGGAGGTCCTCGGTGACCCAGCGTCCCAGTTATTTGAATTTGGTGACTCTATTCAGTGTCTCAACTCTCCCATATCCAACATGAGGAACAGACTTGGGTTTTTTTATTTGCAGGTTTAAAAACGAGTAGTTCGCTCTTTACATATCATATATGAGACCATAAGCGCCGCTTTCACAGATGCGCACTCGCGTTTCGAAGGTCCTGATCAATTGGTTCAGCAAAACCATATCGACAGCATATTTTAAATTATTAACAAAATTACCGTCAATTTAGCAATCGACTCCGGCGTCACTGACCTCAACAACCAGACTGTTGACATACATTACAGGCTGAAGAGTTGAGCTAAGGTCATCATGCCTCAGTCCACACTCGAACCTGTACTCCGACGAATATGAGTTTGGCCGCGTCACATAGTTGGTTTGCTTGTGATACCAAATTTTGGAAAGGTTAATCACTTTCTTGGGTGTGCTAGTTTCCTGGTTAAGTTTATCCCATAAATCGTTATACAAAATCAGGTCAAATACCTTCGACCGGTCCAAAAAACACGCATAAACCGGCGTTTTTGCGTATTGTAATATAGGATAATATGATTCAGTTGCAGTATGGCAGATTCAGTTGAAAGTCCCGGCCTTAAACCAAACTGAGCCTCATGTAAGTGAATATGTTGGCTGAGTTGCTGGTCAAGCAAACCGTCCAGCACATTTGCAACGAAAGTAGCCAAAGATATCGGTAAAATATTGGTACAATTATTTAACTTATAACTAGCTCTCCAGGTAAGTAAGTATGTCCTAGACATAAGCTAAACAACAGAGTTAACACCCACGGCAAGTGCACATCCACATTCTGCAAGTGCTTAATGCTGAGGTCATTATGACCGGGTGACTTGCCCTCAGTCATCTCACTTATTACTCGAGCTAAATTTTTAGTTTTAATCCTGTGATATTCTTTACGTAATTCTACTTCAGCACTGAGCACTCGATGCGTCGAAACAATTGAAGACTTAACATTAAAATATCTTTAAATAATTCGGCTATCTCACCGGGCTCACGTTGACCCTGAACGCTAGCTAGGACACATAAATATTAAACTTTTTAGTGTGTTTCTAAAATGACTTGAAGCCTTTAGACTGATGATGTTTGGCCAAGATGTCCTGTTTGATTTGTATCTCAATATCTTGTTACCACTTAAGTTGAGACTTAAAACGCTTTCTGGGCTCATACATATTTTCATACAAAACGCCAGATGTAGGTTTGCCACGTAGGATCCACATCTGGTAACTGATACGAGCTTCATTTCCCTTACATGCCTATTCCACTCAGCTATAGTTTTTCTTCTACAACAACGTAATTTGTAACTATCTACTGCAGCTGTCCTTAATATGTTAACAATAAGCTAAATAAAGTATCGATATGTGCTTTATGCTCCACATTACTAACTACATTTTTAATCAGCGCAACATCTAAATACCTCAGGGAGATCAATTGTTTTTACTTTAATGTTACAAATATAATTACAATGATTTATTTTAACTTAATAGAAAATTCAGGGTTTCTTTTGGGTCTGTTTTATAGTATCACCGGTCTATGTACAAATTTTTATTTCATGTTGGTTGCGTGACTGGCGGCGATGTGTAGTGGTTGCTTAAAGCGTTAGGCCTCTCGTAACTTTCTCCACGTTCCCACACGTGTTTGCTTCTGAAAAAGAAAAAAAATGTCAAAAACTTATAACACTATCGATTTTTCTGTAAACCTATTATAGAAAAATCGATTGTGTTCACTCTAAACCACGCTATTGATTTACTATCGATAAAGCTTCTATTTTTGACCAGTTCGTAACTGCTGGGCCATCCACCATCCACTATCCATTTAATTTTTGAAGTCGGTTTTACTTTTTATTAGAAGTTATTCTTTAACCCTTTTTAGTGCTGGTCCACTCGAATGAGGAATATCACATCATAATTTTAACATCGTCTGAATAGTTACAATAAAAATGTTAGCCACTATTTTGCAACCAACACATAATTTTTTCTTAAATTTCATATTGGATCACCCCTGAAGTTCAACCCCTAACCAAAACCAAACCAATTTAATAAAGAAATAATCATCTAAATTGGTTCACATTTGACGAAGATAGCGCGAGACACATAACTAAAAAAAAACACAGTCGTCACATTATAAGGCGTATTTTTAAAGTCGGCGTTGGAAACCCTATTAAAATATCGGTTAGAGGTATAAGAAACTGTTATATTTTAATAAATAATGATTCTGTCGTTAAACTGGTTTTTTTTAATAGTGTAAGGTGACGACGAGCACACACTCCACCTGATGGTAAGTGGATACTTTGGCCCATATTCATCTACATTTATAATCAATTAAGAAGGAAAAAGCTGATGCGTAGTCATCCCTGAGGACTATGATGATGAAATACCGTGTTTCCAGTAAAAAGGGTCTCCCGTCTGAACACTCACCAAAGGAATCACAAAAGCGTTAAGCTGCTATTTTATGCTGCTGGTATTCTGTGAAAGCGTGGTCCTACCTTGGTTGAGACGACCCATTCGTGCTACAACCATAATAAAGCCTCAGCGTGACTCTACCACGTAATAAAAAAAATTGTTTTAAACTCACAAAGCGATAAAAAATATTTCTTTAAAAATAATACAATTTGAACCATCCTAGTGTCGTGTTGACCCACAGATTATAGAAACAACTGTTGTTTCTACGATCTGTGTGTTGATCTTACCTAAGCAGTGTGGCGGGTAATGTGGGCGAGGGCGACGTGTCAGCAGGCAGATCCAGGCTAAGGTATGTGTCAGCGCAGGCGGCCGCCAGCAGCGCGTCAAGGCGTGCGTGCAGCTGAGAGAACGTCGGTCGCTCGCACGGTCGCGCGCGCCAGCAGCTCATCATCACTTCGTAACTAGCACATAAGGATAAAATATAGGTATTGTATATTAGGGCTTAGAGTTAATACTATCATTTTGTTGATATGCCAACCCTATTAGGAACTGTGGGATAGCACTTGAGGTCTATACCTAAGGCAATGAATTTTGAATTGCGGCAAAGTTGGTAATCTATTCATTTTATGTAATATTAAAATTAAATAAAACTTTCTTTTAATTTAAAGAAAGTTCAAAAAGTTTTCGTTAGATAGACTACCAACTCTTTGTTGTTGGTCGTATCTTTGAAAAAATAAATTGTAAATATTTGTTCATAAAAAATTATACATAGCATATTTTAAATTTATTTGTTTCATAATCGACGTTATGTTGGTCATCAACTCCTGTTCAACGTGCACAACCACGGCATTTTCCAATTCAAAATTAATCACATTTTTTTAATAAATTATAATTAAAACTATACAAGGTTGCCATAAAGGACTGGGCTTATGGTGCAGATTAATTAAATTTCACTAACCTCATCAGACTCAGTAATAAGTGCTACTTGCACAAATCTTAACTGGAATTATCTATTCTATAATATTATAAATAAATTGCTAGAGGCACGGGGATAATGCTAATTGATAAACCAAACGGTTTAAGTTTGTGTCTTTACATAAACGTTTTCCGTTTGAGATTCAAACCTATAACATACATTGACGTATTGAAGGGCTACTGGAGTCAGGTGGCCATCTCAGGAATATGAAATAAAAATAGTGCTGTAACCAAAATAAAACACCTTTGGCAAGTCGATGGTCAAATTGTGGCTCAATACTTCAAGTTGAAACTGTTTTTATAATTTAGGCTTAGGCTTTATCTGCCATCGCTTCCTCACTCGTTAAAAATGATCCAAGCTACGCCAATGATGATCTACGGCGTAGTTATAGGTGGCGTAGTTATGTGCGTTATACATGTAGCATATAGAGCTGTTCTAAAAAATTATTCATAAGCATGAATCACAAAAGCATGTCCCATCCGACGGCATTGTATACGTACAGCTGCGGCGTGCAGTTGGCGGGGCGCGGCATGCGGTATCCGGCACGCAGCAGGCGCGGCAGCCGCGTCACCGCAACCGCAGGGTATGGCACGCCGCCCACCGTCACCACCTCCCATATCACCACGCCGAACGACCACCTGCACATACATATAAGCAAGTCACCACCTCCCATATCACCATGCCGAACGACCACCTGCACATACATATAAGCAAGTCACCACCTCCCACATCACCATGCTGAACGGCCACACACACACACAAGCATGTCACCACATCCTACATCAGAACGCCGGACGACTACATGCACACACATACGGGCATGTCACCACCTCCCACATCACATCGCTGGACGACCACCTGCACACACACACACACACACACACACACACACACACACGCACGCACACGCATGCACGCACGTCACCACACCCAACATCACCGTCGAACGATGAACCTGCAGGAGATGGGCAGCAGTATCTTCCTGGTAACAACTTAAAATAATAAATCTTCTTAACGAAAACTAAAACGATAACACTACGATTTTGTCCCGTATCGTGGGGCACTTTCACATATGAAATACCACAAGGACGAAACATCTCGGACCAGAACAATTATTTGTAAGCCATTTTATATATGTCGCAGTGAGATGGTTGAAGTCGTGATATAATTATATCCCTAGGGATATGGCTATATACCGGTATATATGATATACGACAGCGGTTCCTAACTGTTTAACTAGGAATATAACTATGATACGAGCATATTCTAGTAATATAACTATCTTAATAGGCTAATCTAGTGAAATTGTTACAATTGTAAATTGAATGTACAGGAGTAGTGTAATGTAGTGTGGTGAGTAGTGTGATCTACGGTCCTTTTTTATGTATGATGCGCGGTTTTGGAGACGTACATATCATTTAACTAATATCTAATTGATATCCGGTGAGCCTGCACCCTCATTAGCGTTTTCCATTGTTACCAACCTTTCCTTTTATCCATTGTTATTTGAATATCGTCATTACCGTTCCTTATCAGTAACTCGTTGTAAACCCTGCTTAGACCTATTGTATTTATAATTCTTTGTTTAATTACCACGCTACTCTGAATCACCAATAAAACACATTCCCTAATTTTGTTACAATTTTTATTTCCCAAAATTTCTTTGCTAATTATTTATAAAATAGACTGTAAAACTGTTGTACTACAAAAATATCGTAGTACAGTGTGTCCTCTGTAAATATGCTCGTAAAACTATGCATTCAACATCCCTGAAACTTATATAGCAAATACATTAAGCAATATTCACCACAAACTGAAGTCCACTCATTCTGAATCTTATTAACATATCAGTCCCATCTTTTTCAATTCCCTTTTAAAAACTCTAGATGATATCGTGTAGGTGATAGTCCTTATGAATCAAAATATTGACCGATGCCATTCGTATCGACATATAAAGCTATCCAATGTGAGTATGGTTTATCATCTGTATCCAAACTGCGTATTATATACGTTGGTACGTGTGTGTACATGGGCAGTGTATTATCAGCATAAACATTATTTTCTAGATTGGGATAAATCCTTTTCAAATGTTGTTGTACATCTAGTGTATCCATGATATTACTGCTATTGGTAGATTATTACAGTACCATTCTACTTAATGGTTAACATGAATGAAATATGAATGATAAATTATAGTAATTTGTAAATATTAAATTATTTTATGATAATTTGTAGGAGTCATCGGTGTAGCGTAAGTCATGACACGAAAGAATGTAAGATCAGCTCGTTGACTCATAAAGTTACTATCAGTTTCTCGGAAATGCTTTAGATTAGATATAACTTACTGGTACTATATTAGACCAAACAGCTGCAGCCACGGAGTCAGTGTATAGTCCTTTGACTGCAGTGAATAATATCAATACTACGTTCGTGTTACTTCAACGCATCAATTGTCATGGAAGTAAGTGTTTATTTTATTGACAAACTTACTTTCCTTTTTGTTTTTTTACGCGCGCGCGTGTGTGTGTGTGTGTGTGTGTGTGTGTGTGTGTGTGTGCGTGTGTATGTGTGCGTGCGTGTGTGTGCGCGCGTGTGTGTGTGTATGTGTGTGTGTGAGCAAACAAATTGATATTAACATGATAACTGTGTTGTTGCAGAAATCATTCAGCTTCTATTAAAATACCTATAAACAGTATTACTACTCATCACTCTCTCCTCAAGAAGAGAGTGATGACATAATCATTAATATAACACATGCGATGGTGGAAAAAGAAAATCGCAATCGATTGACCATTTTTTGAAGCTGAATAAAAAATAGAAAAGAGGAAGTCATCAACCGTATCGTCAACCGTAGCACGAGCAACACGGTGGTGTATCGTACATTTCTACTAATTCTGACGATGGAGATCAAGCGACGCATCTCATAAATATTGAAATGTCCGATATGAAAAAGCTATCCAAAAGACACCAACTACTGATCATTGGAAAAATTCTTCCACGAGGATCAGATATTATGTAAAGATTAATAAGGATAGAATCTAAGACGACACAAACGCCCTCCTACATAATATTACAAAGTCAATAGCAGAAAGTGAAAAAGTTAAAAATACTTTTTTACAATGACAGTCAGATCATTAGTGAATGTGATATTTTCCGTTTTGATTGTTTCCTGTTTACTTAAATTATTTTTGTGTACTCACTTTATTCAATTTTTAATCCTTTGTTAGACTTCAAATATCGGACATTATTTGAAATTGGGTATCAAACACTGAACTGCTACTTACTCCTGAAGAGAATATGGAACTATTCAACAGCCTTGGTGTAAACATATATTATTTGTTTACACAAACACTTTCATTTTTATTTAATCCCTTAGAACTTTAGATGAGTTTTGAATGTTTTATGTCTGAGTGTAAATAAAATTTGTATTTATTGTAAAATTATGATAATACTATAATGTAACGTAGAGCTTATTACATACTTAATTATTGTATAATTGTGGTTTCTATTTGTGTGTGTGCGTGTGTGTGTGTGTGTGTGTGTGTGTGTGTGTGTGTGTGTGTGCATTTGAGGTTGAAGTGATTGTAAAATTCTGATGTACTTCTTGTGTTAGAAATAGTATACAGATCATTCTGTTTTATATTATTTTAGCCATATATATTATTTGTTTACACCAACACTTTATTTAATCCCTTAGAGCTTTAGACGTGTGTAATGGTTTACTTTATCCATCAGATTACTGCTACTGTGGCAGGACCAAGTGGATGTGGCAAGACAAATTTTGTAATAAATTTCATAAAATCGGTTACAGAAATATGTATTAGTGATTTTAATCACATCACATGGTGCTATGATGAAATGCAACCTTTATATAATTTACCAAATGTTAACTATCAATAGAATTCCAAATCTTAATATGTTTGATGGTAAAAACCCACATTTTGTTAGTATTGATGATCTAATGAGAGAGTCTGATGGAAGAATTGTGGATATATTTACAAAAGGTAGTCATCACAGGAATTTTTGTTCATTTTATTTAACACAAAATTTATTTCATCGGAGTAAAGGTCAAAGAGGCATTTCTTTAAACTTAAGTTATATAATATATATTTAAAACCTTCGAGATAAAACTCAAATAAGATATTTAGCACGACAAGTGTCACCAGAAAACTCAAAATTCATTGAAGATGCCTACAGTGATGCAACTCTAGAGGCACATGGATATTTAATGGCAAATTTAATACAGAATAACAATGATATTTGTCGTATCAAGACAAATGTCTTTCTTCTAAAAAAAAAATTTCTGTACAGTCTACGTTCCCACAAAACAGTTTAAATACACCAAGTATCAAACAATTCAAATCATTTCTAAATGATGCACCGTCGACTCACAACGCATAAACATTTGCTTAACGCTTTACATATGCTCAAACCAAAATATCAAAGAGCATTACTTAAAACTTGTGACGAAGAAGAAATAAATTGCATTTGTGAATGTATTCATACGTTTTACAAGGAAAGGTACTTCTTAAAGATCAAGATAAACAAACATTAAATAAACACAATAATATACTCCGTAAACTGGTACATCAGTGTAAACATAAACTAAGAAAAATATATAATTATACAAAAAGGAGGGATTGGTGCTTTCTGACCAATAATATTAGGTGCAATATTGAGTGGATTAGTAAGAGAACTAGCCACTTAACATGGAAAATGCAAAGAAAATAATACTTATCGAACCTGGATTGATTGAAAAATTAAAGCAAGAAAACTACGTTAATAGTAATTTGTCTCAATTAGATATAGAAATGCAAAACATTATGAATAGTAAGACGGAAGACCGAAAGAAGTGGATGTTATATATACAAACACTACAAAGATACCTTTATTTTACCAAAGAGGATCGTCAATCACTCAGATTACCAATTTATTCTGATACATCCAATGAAGATTTAAATAAGTCAAAAATTGGTTTTAAAAATAAAGAAAGAGATCTAAAAACCTCAGTTGATGCTGAATCTTTCTTGTAGGAGAAACAACCCATTAAAAGTAAAGAAAATGATGCAAATCCACTTTACACACCAGCTCAGTTTAATACCAAAAACGTTCAATAACAAAAAAGGTCAGTTATTATTAAACTTAGTTGGAACAAGTTAAAGTAAAATACATTGGGATAATGAAGGTAAAGTCATAATTGATAATGAAAAAATATGAATTTTTTAGGAGGAAATAATATTATTGATTTAATAAATGATTCACTAAGACCCTTAAAAAGAAGTGATCCGATAGGGTGGGATAGATTTGCTTAGTCATTAAAGATATCAAAGTACCACTTACGTATATTGGAAATCCAAAAAGATGTGAGTTTATTAAACAACTTCAAGCAGAAAATCTGGACAAACTATCTGAGATTGTAGATCAAGAGTTTTCTACACCGAGCAGAGGAGATAAAAAAATCTATAACCAAAATACGTAAAAACGTTGATTGGGAAAAATGAACCCCATACTAGAAGAAATTAACAGAATTGATTATGATACATCTGATCCTGCTGGTTTTGGTATTATTAGTAAATTATCAAAAGCCGTGAAGAGTAAAATGGATAAACAGCAAGTGAATGAATGGTTACAATCACAAGACACATACACATTACATAAACCCATTCGACAAAACTTCCCGCGTAATAGGTACATTCTATCGAATATTAAGGAACTGTGGCATGCTGATTTAAGTGATATGCGAACTTAATTTCAATATAATGATGGTTTCAACTACATACTTTGTGTTATTAATGTATTTAGTAAATATTCAATACACCATTTATTAATACATAAAACATTTTTTAACGCACAGATTTTCTTATGAGTAAAACAGTTATACAGTAAAGTATCTTTATCAAAGTTCACAAAAAGTGACTAAATTGGGAGCTCCTAAGCTACTTATATCTATTATAGTGTTACGAGCTTGAGGTTCGTGACAATAAAAACTGCCGATTGAATTACCAAAATTGACACTTTTATTTTCGAACACCAATTAAAACTTAAAAGACACTAATAATTAATCATACTGTTCACTTTAGTTCACTTTATTTCGCTCCGAAGCTTCGCTTGTGTCGCCAAATTCAATACTGCCCCGATCGCGGGTTGCAGCGGCTTTAAATACACCTTTTACACTGAAACATCCAGAATATTCCAGTAAATACGGGCGCCGAACGACCAGACGCAGAAAGTTCGAGTGTGGGGCTTCTAGAAA
>DWHP01002226.1:0-14742 GCA_018247895.1 Parnassius honrathi
CCTGGACAGCCTTAGCGAGAGACCAGAATGCACGGGTTCCAGAAGGAAGGCGAACTAGTTTCTCGCCAATTCTGCCTGTGTGCTCTGACTTTGCCTTGGCAATGACTCTTTTGAAGGATGAGCTACGAGGTACGAAAGAAAGAAGGAAGAAAATAAAATGGTTTTGAATTTATTTTAACTATCACCAGTTTTTGCAAGGAGTCATCGTCAATTTGTCCGTACAGCTTTTATATTTAGTAAATATTATTTATGCTACGGTAAAAAGGTTTTTAGCGATAACTTTAAATCAAACGTTTTTTTACTCATTCTTAGGCTATGTGATCGCATTCAACATCAAATCATAACAAAATACGCGAAAAACAAAGATATTTAAATATATAAACACTCATTCAACTAGACTGGCCTACATTAATGCACGAGTTTCATGAGTTGAGTATAGCTTATATACTTAGGTGGTTTTAGGGCAAGGAAATGACCTGCCCCAATGCGTGTTGGCGAACTTCATTTGTCTTACAAATATTATTTTTTCTTATTTCTCAGAGATGCAGGTTTCCTCACGATGTTTTCCTTTGTCGTCAAGCACGTGGTAAATCAGCACTTAAAATTGCAATTAGCAAATCCATTTCCAGGGAGCGCTTAGCCTTTGAGCTACCATGGCTCACATTTCACAAAAAGCAATCACAACATTGCTAAAAACGCAGGAAAAAGCTGTAAAAGTATAGAATGGCAATTTTTTTAATTAAAAATCACTTCTGGTCGGAGTGTGCGCGACGGAACGTGGGAAAACTTGCACGCACAACCATGACTTATTATTTTATCCATTTTTACATATGTGCTTTGACTCTTTCGCGCGCTATTACTTCTCTATTTTTATTAAAGGCTAAAAAATCAAAAAGGTAAAGGTGTAAGGGCTAATCGAGTGTGATTTAGTACAGCAAACTTTCGCGACCTGGAGTGTATGCAAAACACGCAGTTTTGTTAAACGCACGTTCTGAAGACTAAGTAGTGTTCTAAAGAAAGGGACAAAATGATTAGAAGAAATATTACACAAGCAGTTACGTGCGCTGGTCTAAGCGTATAACAGATTAATAATTATTAATTTTTTTTAATATATTATCTTAATATATTAATAATTAAAATTAAACACAAAATGGCGTGCATGACACTTGTATATTGCCAAGAAATCTGTAATTAGATCATTGCTCTATAATCTAATGTTTTATGAGAACAATCGTTTTCAAAAAACCGCGTGTGTAAATTATGTTTGAAGCGCACAGTCTTGAACGCATGACTATATATTCTGTTGATCTTAAAAGCATTATAACAAATAATGAAAAAATATGAAAAAACATGTGTGGAATTTACATGTGGCAGAAGTGTCTTTCAGAAAACTCTATGTACTGTATCCTATCTCATTCTCTTGCAGGCTAAAGCCCATAGATGTATAGGTTTGTCTCTTTTTAGTGTCGCTTTTTCGTTTCATCGACTTTCAAAATACAACGATTCTAAAGAAGTTTTCACTTCAATTACTTATAATTGAAATTTGATGTAGCAGATTTCTCAACAATTCAGCATTTTTGTAGGAAGTCGATTCAGCCTTACAACTAGATTTAGTCTAGTGAGCAATGCAGCTGCAACAAGTTTCATTGTACGCATCGTGTGGACTTATACTTTGACAGAGGGTAACGTCTGCGTATGTTTACTTCGAACCGACCCTCCAGTGTTGGTTTATGTACCAGCCTGCATAATATCCTATTGCTACCTAATGCTACTATTTTAAAACGTAGTGATTACCTACATACTCTTTGCATCATAGATAATCTACCTTTTTGAATGGTCTAAGACCTTTAGTTATAGTCTAGTCTAAGTCTAGGTGTAGACTAGGAATGAGTCGTACTAGGTAAATTTTGTACCAGGTGCGCCTAGTCCAATTTCGTACAAATACTCGATCCATGTACCTTGTTTCACATACTCCATGAAGTACGCATAAAGTTTTGTATTGGTGGAATAGGTTATACTTTACAAGTATGCTTAGTCTTTGCGTACCGCCGATACATGTAGGTACATATGCAATAATGAATTGTAATCATCCCTTCATAGTACATACTTTACACAGGCTTTGGACTGTTAACGTAAAATTTTAGCCCACATTCTAGATAGTTGGTGTATTTAGAAGATTTAAATTATACGAACCAGTGGTAAATGAATAAAAAGTGATTTTCAATACGTATTATTTATAATTCATGTTGAATAAAAGTTTCTGTTTCAATTTTTTTGGGGCTGTCAACGTAAAGGTTTAATCTACATTCTAGTTGGTGTATTTATAAGATTTCGATAAATTTTTAGGCAGTCAGATTTTTGCCCTTTATTAGTTTATTTTTTAAGTTATTTTTGTTTATGTTTTTAATCACCCATTTACAATCATTGTTTTTTTATATACGCACACGTGGACCTAGAAAAAAGGGCGAACGCCTTCTCTAAAACAATTACTGACGCACCCGTAGAAAGTCAGCTCGCTAATACAAACAAGCCGGCACGCACACATGCCCACCGTAGTAAGTCTACCGCCCACCATTATGCTCCAAACCGCGCACGCTTAGTTACTCACACATAGTTAAGCGGCCGCCATTGTGGTGTTTCAATTGTTTCTTAGCGAGACTCTGTCCGCCCTTTTTTCTAGGTCCCAGGTGTAGGAACAGAAAATCAACCTTAATAATTTTTAAAACTTAATTTTATTTTACGAATGTATCGTTGGCTTTAGTGCGTAAAATGATCACAAACACTATTTCCTTTGGAAGCCATTTTCAAACAATAAATACCTACTTTAATGTCTTAGTAAAAAATAAAATCGAATGTTCTTTAACCAAATAACAAAACTACGTTACGGAACTTTATTGCTAAATAAGTCGAGTAGGTATCAAATACGGCGCCGAGATCACATTCGCATGAGGCCGTACTAGATACTCAACGTTGACTGCATCGTATATATCGATCGGATATTCGGATGCATATTTACCTAAAGTTGAGATGATGGCTATTATGGAAAGTACATATTTATCGACATTTCAGCGATTTCGGGAAATTCAAATTTAAATGTGGAGTATACATTGATATGCAATAAACTAAGGTTGACACAAATGACAGTTGCCCTGTGGGTTGATTTTTCCTACTTTTATTGTCAGTGGTTTTTGACGAAGCAAAACTAACCTTATTACGTTGATACAAGTGTAAGTTTTGAATAGTCAGTAGAATCAGACGTAACACCATCATTTTCAACAAATAAATATACATGCAATTAGTAATGCGATTCCGGAATCCCTGGATTTTATTTTTAATAAAAATATTCTAAGAAGCCGCTTCCATATTTTGTTAGCCAAAAATAACTTTAGGTAAATATGCATCCGATTATGCGATCTCTAATCGTATAGTCTTCATTTGTATCGAGTATTTACAAGTATCAAGTGTATAAAATCTGCCTAGTATTTGGTTGAAGTCCCGACTAGTCTCGACTATTGACAGACAAAGATAGAATACTGCGGAATAGTATATTTAAAAAAGAACAATATATTCTTGCATAACACGAGAGCGCGTCGCGTTGCTTTTATATAAATTGAAATATGGTTCAAATTCAAATTACTGACACATGAATGATTTAGGCAAATACGAGTGAACGGCAAAGTAGAATAGTAACAACGGCAACAAAATGCTATCTCGCTTCGCCGCGCCAGTACTTATACTCAAACGGGCCGCGTTTACCGTGCACCTTTCGTTTTCTGGTAGAGGGGACTTTCTCCTCTCCCAGACCTCTTGGAGCAGGAGTTCCCCAGGCTCTGTGCTCTCTCCAACCCTTTACTCACTCTACGTGAGTGATATCCCGAAAATGCCGGATGCTCATCTCGCACTATATGTGGATGATATAACTATATACTTATCAGACAGCAGCCCATTTAGGGTCATGTATTCAACTTCAAGCTGCAGCAAACGCATTAGGCGATTGGTGCAGAAAATAGAGAATCGAACAAAATGGGGAATCAACCCTGACAAAAGCAAAGCGATCATGTTTAACATGAAAGCTTGCTATAAAAATCTAAGCCTTAGACTCAAACGACACAGAAAGGGTAGAATCTCCCTCTATGATAGCCCTATTCCCCGGGTTAAAGAAGTGAAATACCTGGGGGTAACTTTAGATCATGCGATGAGCTTCTCTCATCACATATCAGCCATCATAAAAAGGCAAAATTTGTAGCATTTCGCCTTTTCGCCTTGACAAACAAGTGCAGCAAGCTGTCCTTAAGACATAAGCTTCATCTATATAAAACTTGTATATGCCCACCCCCGTCAAATCCGGCGACTTCAAGTCGACCAAAACAAGTTCCTACGTCGTATCACAGGAGTTCCATTCTATGTGAGGAACGTGGATCCCCACCGTGACCTCAATTTACCCACCATTTCTTCGTATCTTAAGGAATTATCCTTAAAATACTTCGATTCGATAAAGAAGCACCAAAATCCGTCGGTGGTGGAGAGTGCCTACTCCCCGGAATAGGTTACTCCCGTCCCCCCCTTCCTCAAGAGAGGAGGGAACTAGAATCAACACAAGATATACACATTCAGACATTACACTAGTTCAGAACACCAGGGCACATCGCGCTTGCCGGCGAGCGCGTGCTCATATACACACTCCGTATACGAGGTTTAACAACCGCGTCACGGGGCGTTTTTAGTTGCGACCCGTTTCCACTAATCACGATAGTGGTTCAAGCCGAGGTTCGTACCTTCTTCAGAGGGACCCTTGAATCACATCGAGCCTCCTACTAGCTTGAGGAGTCTCACTCCAAAAGCAAAATTCGAGGTGCCTCGGGACTGTAGTCGGCGACGCGGCGCCGACTACAGTCCCGAGTTCCGAGTTCCACTCGGTAGTTCGTGGATTCTCATTCACGAGTCTATTTCGACGAAGCTGTAAAGGCTGCAGTTCCAACAGCATACACATTCAGAAAAAAGGGTACTATGCGACGCGTAGTGATACTAGGTGGATCGAGTGTTTTAAAAGTTGGAATAGGTGCAATCTAGCCTCGTTAAATACTTAGTCCCTGGATCTGTTCTAGTTTTTGAGTATTAAATTAATACTCAAAGGCTCTAGTATATGCGCTTCATCTCTAGTGTAGACCATAGATTACTGTATAAATACTAGAGACTGCGGACTTACAGTTTCGTTTTAGTACATATCAGTTTTTATTTTTTGTTTTAAACCTTAAATTAGAATTTTAGTATAAAACTGCTATGAAGCTGTGTTACGATCTAGCATGATGTTCTATTTCTAGTTTGTAATTATGACATTAGACACACTATGAATTAGATGAAAGAAAAATAGGTTTTCAGAAACGAAATTCCTAACGTCAAATGAATTATTTCTGAACGAATTTTCTCATAACCCACTTCGATTACATATTTTCTATTGTTTTTGGAATGTTTGTTTCGTGTTTTACTTTGTTTTGTTCAATAAAAAACTCACAGACGGGGTGAATAACACGTATAATGGTGTCGTAGTAAATTATGCTTGTATTTAGCTGAGTGGATTGTTGGAAATTAATGGAGTTGAAGGTCTGGGTTGAAGGAATACAAAGGATTGTTTGTGGAGTGACGGAGACGACTACATGTCAAGTGAGTAAATCAATCCTCTCCCCGTGTTTTCTCTCTTCTTTATTGTTACATTTACTAGATTTATCTTAATATGTAAGTTAAAAAGTTATTATATGAAATTTTAGTTACTGATATTAACTTTACCTATGTTGTTGAGGTTTATAGTTTAACTTATTATGGTTGCAGTTAAAATTTTATTTATTTAATGAGAATGTAGGGGTTTTTTCTATCTTAATTTCATAATAAACCTCGTTTGTTGTCTTTATATTTTTATTTTAAAACATTACTCAACAGGATGTAGTCTTCGCACTTGCTCATGCTACGGGAAAAGTGGGCCGATTTACTTTAATAGAGAGATGGAGAAATAATGAACGACTTTTAGCTCCTCAGGAATACCCTTTAAAGGTAAATTATTAACAAAAACATGTAATAGACTAACAGCCCCCTTAAGTTGCAATGCATTCCATAGCCCCCATCTCTTTTGACTGTGTTTGTCTTGCTAGGTTCCTTTACAGGCCTTCAATCTTATCAGTGGTTACAGCACTAATTTGAAGCTGATAACAGGTAACCGATTGCTACATTAGCTACTGTCCATCACATGTTGCTTTGGTGTTTGTGCTCCATGCAGTTAAGTCAAAGTACCTGGATGACCGAGCTTTCCTCGGTATTTTTTTGGAAATTGTGTGGTTTGGAAATTATATTTAGATAAATCATGAATAATATTTTTCGATCTTATTGACATGATAGATAAAACTGAACTGGTTATTTGAATAAAAAATCATGCATGCAATTAGTTTAATTTAAATTTTCGTGTTTTTAAAAAAAATACTAAAAAATGGGCTCGAAATAATAGATTTTCTCACAAAAGAAGGGAACCTAAAAAAAAAGGAAAACCAGGGCACCTCGATTTCTTGACTGTTGTATATCCCACATGAGCTATTACGATCATTAATACACTGCCAAAATTTGCCTTTTTATATTGTATCAGTTTTTCATTGTCTAAAAACATGGACAAAACGACATTTTCTAAAAGTTCATCCTAGCTAGATCGATTTATTGCCCCTAAAACCCCCTGGAGACTAAATTTTATGAAAATTGTTGAAGCCGTTTCTGAGATTCCGATTATATATATATTTATTGATTATATATATATATATATGCAAGAATTACTCGTTTAAAGGTATTGGATTAACACAGTGTATATTCTGTAGTGTTTTAGTAAGAATGGGAAAATGGTCAGTATAATTAAAGACAGGCATTCTCTCTCTATTTTTTAGACTAGGGTGATGACAATTTCGTCACTTTCAATACTGCCAAAACTCAGTCATGTCTGTTCTCCGCAAAACAAAGTCCATTTGATCTGATTCCTACTTTCCAAGGTACATCTGTAGAGATTACTGATCATCTTGAGCTTTTCGGCATGCACTATTAAGCTCGACTTTCGCACTAACATTGAGTTGAAAGCACAAGCTGCGGCCAAAAAACTGGGTATGATAAACAAGGTGAAGTGATACTTCACACCTGGTCAGCTTCTAATGTAAAAGCTCAAGTCCGAACATGCATGCAGTATTATATACCATATCTTTGGGTGGCTCACTAATATATCAACTTGCTGTACTTGACTCAGTGGAATGTAGAGTCAAGAGGCTTATTGGCGACAAAAAACTGGTGGAAATTAAGCTTCACATCTAAGCTCTCCGCCGCCAAGTAGCTCATTTGTCGGTCTTCTACAGATTATTCATCTGTAGAAGACCCATTCTCCATTTGCCTATCGGAGTACCAGATGTACTGCAGGTTACCATCCACACTTGGTTGACGGTCCTATTATTCGCACTACTATAAATCATCTTATATAATGTACACAGCCAAGGAGTGGAAGCCCTGCCGGGGTCTGTTTTTCTGAGTACCTATAACCTGGACCTCTTCAAGGTGCATGTTAACAGGTTTCTCCTGGTCTCGCTCTATCATAGACCTCATCTTTGCCCCGGGCCAAATAGAGATCAAGAGTAAGCCCATTTTTAATTTAAAAAAAAGACTGACAATGCACTACAACTATCTTATCTTTAAGTGGCAGTGGCAGTACCTTCATACTATCAAACAGCCTTGCATACTATGTTAATTGAACTTAAAATGGTAACAAGAATATTTAAAATTTTGCATGACGATATCTGTACAATATAATCTGTAGCAAATAAAAGCTACAATTCAAAAGTAAGGTGAATAATGGAGCCAATGATGTTCAAATACAACAAATATAGGCATACTCAACCATCTCACTTGCACTTATTGGCTTTATATTGTGCTTTACAAATGCATAATTGAACACCTTTCCAACATATAAATATATTGTTCAAAATACAATTACTGTGGTTATTTTATAATAGCTTAGTGTGGTGTATAAAGCCTTGCTTCTACAGAAAATTTTGTAACATGATGCCAAGTTAAGTGATACTTATACATAACATGTTTTGACAGGATGTGCAGGCTAAGTACCTTAATTATATATATAATTTCTAAATAATATCTATCATTACGCTTTGCATACACCAAATCCGTCATCGGCCGAAGTTTGCTCGGGCGACAACGGCCGAACTCGGACGACCGAATCATACACTTGTAAAACAAAGAGAGCGCGTACACAAATACAACTGTCATCGTCCGGTAACGCACGAAAACGGCCGATCAACCGTCGAATCTTGAAAAACCGAACTTGTTGGAATTTTTCCCCCGACTGCCGGTGTCTACAGTGCAAATTTAGTGTATTTATAGTTTAATGTAATCATTTTGTCTTTATTCTGTTGTTTCATGATATTGGAATTAGAAAAATAGAAAAGAATACCGGCAACATTCAATGTTGGCACAAGTGGTACACTGTTGCAGTGTAAGCAAATACACATCCGAGTTACTCGTCCGGGTAGTTCTGTCCGCCATCGGCCGCCAAAATTGGTTTTATTGTACACGTACCATTAGGCTGTTAGTCAGAGGTGGTTATAGATCTAGGTATATATAATGTGTCAATAACGATATTACTTAGTCAGTAAAATATATTAGAAAAATATCAGCTTGAGCTTTACAAGGATCGATTAACTCTGGATGTATAATACTATATTAAAACATCTTCAGTTTATAGTAAGTTGTTTTGCTTCCACTTAACTTATTTAACCTCTAGTCATTTCTGCAAGTTTCGAGTTTTTTGATACTTTACTATAAATAAAAATCATCAAGTAAATAAAATTAATAGGTGCTCATATTCTCAAGGAGCTACACTAATAATTATGTATTAAGATGTAACCAAATAGTTATGGAAACAAGCCTTTTTTTTTTTACTGTTTTGAGTCTATCCATTATAGGGTTGCCAGTTGGTTGGGATTCGTCTGGATTCTCCCGACATTTTAAATAATCTCCAGACTCCCAACAAAACAAAATCTCCAGGCAAACAGCTTCTCTTCACATTGTAGCTGCCTTTGATTTAATAAAAGCTGAGTTGGTATTTAGACTGAACTTTGAAGTAAATTGTTTAAATTTTAAATATTTTCTGAATACTAACTACTAAAGGATCCAAATTAGTGGACTCAGCAAATTTCAATGCCAAATACATGCGGTACATAATCTGAAAACTAAATATTTTTAAATTAGCTATGTGTCAACAATGTTAAGAATTTTTGTAGCCTATTAATTTAAAAATAGTCTCAGTTTTAATATTTATTTATCCCGAAAAACATCCCCAAAATTCCAACATTTTCAAATTTTGTCCAGATATTTTGGTTTTCCGATCTGGCATCCCTAATCCATTACTATGAAAAACTTCAGCATAGGTCCCAGATCGAAAAGCACTTTTGCTATACTTAGATATGATCTGCAATTACTTGGAATATATAATTGTTTAATTTATTTATTTTAATTTTCTCATATAATATTGGGAAAAAAATCTGAATAAATGTTAGTTTATTTGAAAAAATTGTGTTTTATTAATCATAATAGACCATGAATCATGACATATTCTACTTTAAAAAAGCTAATAGGCTAAAAACCTGCCTGATAATAATGTTCTCCGAGTGTATATATATATATGTATGAATGTATGGATAAGTATATGTCTATTTGTTTGGCAGGCACTGTAATCCAAATGGCTTGATATTTTAATAAAAGGGTTGTCTTAGTTGTGAAAGAATTTAAGTTTTAACCTTTGGGCTTATTTCCGTTTATTTATTTCCATGAGGTAATAAATACTTTTACTGTATTGCTTCATAATTTTAGAATTTACTGCAATTAATAAAAATTGATCATTTAATTTGCGTCGACCAGTTTTCATTGCAAATAGGATTGAAATAAGATAAAAATAAACTCTGTAAATATTTACTGTAAATTATATGGAACTGGTGATCCACCCCCATTTCGCACAGGTGATTTTTGGATCTCGAGAACATATGCATGTATATATATACATATAAACCTTCCCCTTGAATCTATCTGTCTATTGATGAAATCCGCATCAAAGCCTGTTGCATAGTTTAAAAGATCTAAGTGTGCAGATGGCGGAAAGCGACTTTGTTTTATACTATGGAGAGAAGAATACTAGAAAAGTGTAACTACAAGACACAGGAAGACAACACTATTGTTAACTGTAAACAAGTAATAAAAGAATATTGCTGATGGCGGATAACTGTTAAAATCTTAAATTTGCGCAAGAAAGTTCAAAGACTTCTTAACATTAATAATGTTATCATATTACATGTTCATCCTAGTGAATTAAACTCTATGTGAAGGTTTTTCTTTTTTACAGATCCTTATGAAATGGGGAGAGTATTCCAATGACATACAATTTATTTTGAGGAGGTCAGATTCAAGTAATAACCAAAAACCATCACAACCTAATAATACTAGGTCTCCTATAGGAAATGGGTTTGTGTTATTTTTTTAATAAAACATATGTTATCTAGCTTGGATGAAATTTTATAAAATTCCTTAATAGGGTAATTAATAATACAATATGATTGTGGATAAATTTATCTAATATTTCATTTTAAGCAATTTGTTTAATTGTTTTTAATATCTGTTTTATTTCTGCTAGGAGTCATAACTCAAATTCTAATGTACCAGACAATCAAAACTCACCGAATAGAGCAAATTCAACTCCATCTTTTAACAATAATGTGAATAACACATCCCCTGGGTACCCTGTAGGAGTGGTGAAGGGAGTCCAACAAGCTAAGACACCTGAGTCCAATAGTCCTGTGTTAAAAGATGTTCCGCCTTACAGGTAAAATTGTTTGGATAAGACTTTAAACTAGACAATTAATTACAACCTTATTTTTACGAGAATAAAGTTAATTTACAAAAAAAAATGTTTTCATTTAACATCTAGTAAATATGTTAAGCCTTATAACTGTGTTTATCTTAGTAGTTACATAGTAAGCGATTTGTAACATTTTTGTATTTATATCCTTCACTAAAACATAAGTGTGTGTGGAGGTTTTATTTTGTTTCTATGTGAAATCTTTAAGCTTTATTGTTTTTTGTGTAAAACTAAATTATGTTTACACATATACCTGAGTATAATTGAGGATTTAAATGTCCTACACTAAATAACTTTATTACATCCTGGTATGCTTGATGCCTTTCCTTGATTTAAAAATTACTCTAAAAATGTCTAATATCTCTTCTTTGGCTTTCTTATTCTCATTTGCTGTTAATAACATTGAATCATTGATATTACTTATCTTTATGAAGTCACGACCACTTAGTTATTTAGGACCAGGGGTTGAATACTACCTGGATTTGATTTTTGGGCAAAACATTTGGTATATGGATCTATATATAACTATATGTGCTGTGACTTATGTTTCTTAGATTGTACCAAGATCTTATTATTTTATTTATAACATAAAATGTTACATCTAATGGAATAGTTTAGTTTCCGTTAACTAAATTTTACATATTGACTTCTTAACAAATAATAATTTACAACACTTATGCTGATGACGTCATACATTGTGAAATTTTAACAAGCAATTTTGTGTCAATTATTTACGAAAATTTTAAATTATAAATATTTCATAATTTAATCAAACTGACAGAGATCCACCTCCTCCTTACCGTTCGCCACCCCCGCCGTCTCAAGCTTTACGAAAGTCACCCAGTCGGACACGCATCACTCGGCCGTCACATATGTCACCAGTCAATTTGCCCGACGAGAACCAAGACACAAGAAATCCAGAAGCTGTTACCTACAATAGCCAATATCGTGAACTAGTTTCCCTTGTGAACTATCAGAGGGAGAAGTTGTCCAGTCAGCAAGTTGATCTTATTAAGGCAAGAATTTATATAATTAATAAGGAAATTATTTAATCATAGTTAGCTATGCGGGTTAATTAGCAAATTCTTAAATTGGCCTGTATCCAACAGTGAACAAACAAGTGGTAAAATTAAAAATGTACAACCAACTTCAATATAATTAAAATGGGAAAATTATCAATGTATTCGGAGTCAATTAAATACACGTTATTAAAAATAATTAAAAAACTACTGGTTAGATCTAGATCAAAATTATATGGGACCACATGACAAGCACCAGATTTCAAAAAAAAAGTACACACGTAAAAAAATCTGTCGAATTGAGACCCTCCTCTTTTTTGAAGTCGGTTGAAAATGACGATATAATGTTATGAGTCGTAATAGAGTCTTTACCCAACGTTAAAGTGGAAAATAATTTTATTGATAAATCCATTGTAATTTTTATAAAATTGTATATTGTAAGCTCTAAGACAACCATCATACTTTAAATACTGATATTTATTGGACTGAGGCCTTCTTAGAATACATACATGTATTAGTTATTGAAAAATGGTCTATGTGCTTCTAAAGAGTAGAATAGAGTAATTTTATTCAATATTGATTACATGTAATTCTTATTGATTTTTTACTTCTACCAAGGGTTTGGAAAAAAACCTCCATTCTGAGAAGAACCAGCTATAAACCCAGCAGACTTTTTGTTTAAAAGCATAACTTACAATATAATATTCATGCAACTGTTATGAAAACATTTAGAAATAGCATGGTAGCGATCACCTCATTCCCAAGGGTTATTATCGATCATGATCCTTCATCATATCAATCAAAGTTCTTAGATATTAGTCATTTTAGAATTTTGTGTTTTAGTATGATGCAGAAATTGGTTATTGGGAGAACAAAGGC
This sequence comes from Parnassius honrathi, assembly GCA_018247895.1. Classification (NCBI taxonomy): domain Eukaryota; kingdom Metazoa; phylum Arthropoda; class Insecta; order Lepidoptera; family Papilionidae; genus Parnassius; species Parnassius honrathi. The sequence goes on from DWHP01002226.1 coordinate 12,835, forward strand.
CGTGAACAAGAGAGGCAGGTTGAACTGCTTCAGCAGCAGATCAGCTCTGCCGATAATCAGTTGCGAATAAGCACTGAGCAGGTAACCATCTTTGATAAAATGTCTGCCCGATTTTTGGCTTATTAAAGTATTTCTGGTTTTTATATGCTATACATTATTTATTATTGCTTGCACAAACTCTAATAAAAATACAGTTGGAGACATCTTTAGGGGGGTGTTGATGTATTTCCACTTTAAGCAGTTATCTTTATTACTACTATTTAACTTATGGCGCTATAAGTGACTGCCTGTTACAGAAGTGCGACTGCTGATCGTATATATTTTTAATGAATCAAAAGTATCCGAATTTGGGATTTGACAAACTTTTAAAAATCCATTAAGTACTCCGAAAATATTAATTTTATCGTAAAAAGTCATAAGACCTATTTTATTTATATTTCAACAAAGTATATAGAAAATATATCTATACATTATTCTTTTTCTTTATATATTATTAATGGGTCAAAAGTATCCAAATTTAGGATTTTTCCTACCTTTAAAAATTGGCAGCTCCGAAAATATTAACTTTATCGTAAAAAGTCTATAGGACCTTTTTTAATATGTATTTTATTAAAAATATAAAAAAAAGTTGTTGAAAAAAATCGGTATTAACAAAATGGCACTCAGTTGCCCCATGGCAACAAGCATTTATATCATCAGTAAGACGATTTGAGGAGAATCGCATAAAGAAATTGAGGTGGAATAGATTCTTCCTAGACTATAATGTCTGTATATCCAGTTTCTACTGTAATATATATTTAACTGATTGTATTATGAAACAAAATCAATGTAAAGCAAATTTAAAAAATGATTATAATGACTCGCAAATCCAATGTATGATTTATTCCTTCGTGTTTATTATAATCCAACAGAGAAAGATGGACGGAGCAGTCAGTAACGCTGAAACCATGCTCAACTTCTTGATTGGCACTCACACATTATTTTACTTTCGTTTTTTAAGAGTTCCCTGGTCGACGCACGTAATATGCATCTTTTTATAGAATAAGGGTGACAAACGAGCACACAGTTCACCTGATGGTAAGTGGATGCTATGGTCCATAGATTAAGAATCAAAATGGGTTGTAACTCCGGAGGATTAAGGTGGAATGCCCCGTTTCCAGTATAAATGATCTCCGGTTCTCTACACTCACTGTACGAAACACTGCAGTATTAAGCTGCTACTGGTATAATATTTTCTTATAATTACGCGAACACTACACATTCAAATAAAACTAGTTTTTACGGATTTTATCACGTATATTGACTTATTTTATATCCCCGACGTTTCGAGCACTTCCCCGGTCGAGGCGAGCCATTCGTAATCCGAACATAATATAGCTGTAGCGTGGCCCTACCACTTTTAAAAACCATGTTGTAAAGATACAATTAATTTTAGATGCAAAGTGCGCGAGTGTGTGTTCAGACAATAAGATGAGCATGATTTTAGTTCGGTTTCAGAGTAACTTGAACTGTACACATCGCTCTGGCTATGCTACTTAGTTTGTTCTGTGGAATAATGTAATTTATTTAAGCTAGGCTTTTTTGCTTATTTTATTTGAATAGTTTACAAAACTATGGTTGGTATATAATTCGTCCAATTATTAGGTGCAAGCACTTAACTATGTGGAGGAGGAAAGTGAAATAGTGAAACAAAATGAAAAGACAATAAAGTCGGAGATTGTTTTAGTACGATCTAAATTAGCCAATTGTGAAACAGAGTTATTACAATGTAAAAATAAGATTCGAAAGTTGATGGAGGATATTCACAATGAGCAGAGGCTTATTAGCAATCGTCAGCAAGAAAACAGGTACTTATGCATTCTAGAGAGCTTTAACTTCTTATTGATTAACTTATATTTAATATACATA
>DWHP01002227.1:0-14742 GCA_018247895.1 Parnassius honrathi
ACCATGGTAACGGCGGGGCAGGGGGTGCTAAGAATCTCCGGTGGAGGTTCGGTTGCCACCTACGACGACTCGACCTGTCCACTGTATTGAAATGTACGAATTGAGTAATGCTGTCTTTTGTAATTTTACTGTTCTTTTGTAACATACATGTATAGCATTATGTTTATGAGACACTGTAGATTTATTTCCAATTACAGCAATTAAAAAACTTGATAAAATGTTTTGTGGAATCAAACAAAGAACGTTACATTGCATTAGTACATTTCGCTTTACTTTGGTCGTTAGTTTCTCTAAAATAAATCTAAATAGTAGATCTCCTGCTCATTTTTATTATAAAAGTATCAATTTTTACTAAGAATAACAAAGAAATACTTTTGTTTCTCACAAAAATAGTCATAACATAAGCATGTGCTGCCAATTTGCTCACTACTAGATGATGCAATAACATGTCAGGTGTGGCGTGGGAGCGAGGGGCAGGTTCTGGCGCTAATCCCGCGTGCTTTACGGTAACAAGTTTCGACAAGAATTGGTTAGGTACCGAGGTGATCCTGCCGAATAATGTTTGACCGAATATTCGGTTCGGTAATAGTTTTACCGAACTTTCGGCCGAACATTCGTATTCGGCCCATCGCTAATATATATATTGGATGACCTTTTTACTGTCTAGAAAAAATAGGGTGTAACATGTGATCATGTGAGCGGAGTAAAAGTCCGGGGCAGTGATATTTTACAAAAAATAAAAAGAATTGAATAATTTACATTTACATACATTTATTACATTACATAAATTAATTAATTAAAATGAACGGCAAAAAAAACAATATTAGGAATCCTTGACCTTGTCACTTCGCAGGTTCTCAGGGTATGATATGAATTTCGATTGATTTTAATTTATTTATTTATTTAAAATATTTTATTTTTATTTTTTATAAGATATCCGTGCCATATGCTTCTGCTCCGTTCACATTACATCACGCTACACCCTAATTTTTCTAGACAGTAAAAACTGCTTGTTAAATTTTAAATATTTAATTTTAAAATATCATTTGGTAACTTAAAAAAATGAATAAATATTACCAATTATCACAGACGGTGGCTTGCATAACATCTATACCCAATTTCAGGAACATCAGGTTGGGTGGGCGCTGACGGATTCTTGCGGTTACAAGATTACATTGCTGATGGCCAAGGATACAGAATCTACAAATCAAAAACGGTTTACGTAGGACTGAACCGACCAATTGGAGTACGTAATCAAAAAAGTATTATTTAAAAGCTAGCCATGGGCAATGGGTATTTTCCTCTGAATTAAGTCTATTATTCTATATATTATTCTTACACAAACATATCGACAGTGGAAAGGAAAAATAACCAAGCGACATATAGGCAACTTTACAGGAGAGCTGATTAAAGTTTGAAATTTTGAAAAAAATCATGTAAATTGTACTGTTTACTCTATCGCAATGATTCTTACATAATTAAAAAGCTGTTTGGACTCTTCGTTACCTAGTGTAGGTAAATAAGTTCCCGTTTTGTTTACAATTTCCAAAGTTAGTGGCGCTAAAATAAAAATCACATTAAAAATTAAATTAAAAGTTAAAAGGTCACGAACAACCGACAACCAACTCTTGATGTGAGAACTGAAAAAAGTTGTAACCAGATATTCATGCTCAAAAAAAAAATTTGGCAAGCGTTACTTACCTACTACTTCTCAGATATTTTTACCAGAGGACAAATTAAAATAAGATCTTGTCGTATTAATTCAATGAGGATTTTAGGTTTAACAAAGAAAAACACTAGTAGTTATTAGTTTTTATTAAAAAATAAAGTTATAGCTTTCGTGATTCAAAATCAAGTTTACGAAAGAAAACAGCCTTTTATCATAAAGTTAAAAATACCTACGTAAGTTACAAATATCGTCAGAGATCTTCGGTTTTATAAAAATAAAAAAGAATTCAAAAGTACATTGTAACACTAATCACTTAAAATTATTTAACAAACTATAAACCTTTCTATACAAAGAAGAGAGGGCAAACGAGCATACGGCTCACCTAATAAATCGCACAGTGTTAGACCACCAAGCATCCAGATGGTGCAGATGGTGAATTTTGTCACGATGTGCGTTGGTGAAGTTTGGTGGCTGGAATTAATCCAAAGAATTCCTCGAGTTAAATTCGCAGCACCAGTGAAGAAAGAACTCGATCATCAACTATTCGAGCCGCTATTCCGCGGTCAAGATGAAGGAGCTGGCAATGAGGTGTAACGGCCCAGAGAAGAGAACAATATTCCATGTGAGGTTGAACTTGCGTCTTGTAAAAGTACAAGCTGTGTGCCGGCGTGAAATACTGTTCTGCTCAGCAGAGCACGCCAAGCTTTATAGAAGCCAATTTAACCTTCCCTTCCAATTGACCGTGGAAATGTGCGTCATTCGATAAGTCGACGCCGACAATGAAGAAGCCCTGAAATTGAAGCGATATAACAAAGCAGTTCTTTTCAGCGGTGAATACGCAAACTTGTATCTTCAGAGATCAATCTTTTGACTTTATCTCCACAAAACCACAAAACTAACAAAGACTTGACTTCAGACACAAGTTTGTTCTCACATGTTCCCGAGAAATATTGGTCAGCAGGTGTAAATATATCACCCGCGCCGCATCCGTATATTAATGAATGTTTTTTGCAACATATAATTGATATGCAAAATAAACATCGGAGGTTTAAGCACACAGCCTTGTGGACCACTATGCGATCTGCAAAAGAACTGGTGATCCAATAGCATTTTTTTTTTGGAAATCCATACGAAAAAACTTCAAAAGAAGCGCTTTGTGCCAAACCCGATTGAAAGCCTTCAATATGTCGAAACTAACAGCCAAGGTCTTCCTCTAGGACTGTAGTACATCCATCATCTTGGAGTCGGATACATTGGACGGTCACCAGCTGAATGACCTCAGCGAAAACGGTATTGACGGTTATAATGGTTTCCGTGGTTTTGGACTACAAGCATAAATTAACTTTAGGCCGAATGTATAAATTAAATAATAATGTAGTTTAACGGGTCTGTACTATCGCCATTTTTCGGTGTCAGGTGCACTAAAGCTGTAGCTCGTGATTTCGGCACTACGCTTACGCCTAGTAGGAGTACTGAAGAAGACGCGTTAACCAACCGATCGTCAAAAAACATCCAAAAGAACCTCTTTACTCTAGTTAGTTTTAACTGTCGGAGAGCCTATTTATCTAGGCCGCTGGCATTTACACGAAAAATTATTAACGTGAGCATAAGCCGCTACTATTACCTTCCAATCCTTAACTATTCATTTTTGCGATGGAAATTCATAAAATTCATTCACTCATTGACCCTCTTTTAAAGTTCAAGTGGCTTTAGCACATATGCAAGAAAACGGAACACATGTACCGCGCCTTTCCTTGATCTGCCAGGCGTTGTCTTTTCTTTGTTTACAATTAATCATAATCTGGATATTTTTCTATAACCAGTTTTAATGTTTTAAACTTTCTTGTTTACCGTAAAATATCGTTCTGGACCAAGGTACAACAAAGATCATTTGTTAGGTTTATAACTGTTGAATCAACGTCTGACTATTGACGGTCTCGTAAAATAATTTTGTTATGAATATAATCCTTCCTCTTTAATTACTGAGATGATAATTGGGAGTGATAATTAAGTTTCTGGTTCAAAATATCATTAGTAATGCCTAATAAATAAATTATGCTTTCAGGAGTCGATAAAAATTGCAAAATCTGCTCCCGCTGATTCCGGATTCGGTGTTACGCCCGCACGTCCTACACACCGGACCGTCAGCCCTGCTCGTGAAAGTACAACAACGCAACGTCCATCAACATCTCCTCCAACGACACATACACCACCACAATCATTCTCAGACGAAGTCTCCATAACCCCTTCGACACCTTCCTATCCTCGTCCAACTTCAACACCCCAAGTCCAAGTATCTCCTAACTCCATAGATGTGTCTACACCTTTTAATTTAAGACCAACTGTACCACCTATTACAGCTGATGAAGCATCGCCATCTCCAAATACTTACGATTACGAAAACACAAACACAATTGAAGACAACTATTACGCTAGTGACAGTACACCTTATAGGCGTTACGACGTGCTTAATCCCAACTCGTATAGACATGCTGATGACTGGACACGCCGCTATCAATCTAACATTCGGCTTGGAGATGGATACACGCCACAGTTCCCAAGATACGATGGAGTAGCTCGTGGAAGAAATGGGTTCCGTTATTATCTTCCAAAGCAATATCACGAAGAAGTAACGCAGAATACAAACGAAAGGATCGGAAGCTTCGGTTACATAGACCCATTTGGCATTCGGCGAGTTATATATTACAATACATCACCTGGTGAAGGGTTCCAAATACGTAAGAACAACAGATATGTTGGTCACGACGCAACACCTTACGATCCTAGGCCGATTGAATGAATTCGAGTCATTACTTAGTAAGTGTGAGTCAGAGTCATCTCTTACATATCAGTATTTTATATGTAACATAATTATTTTTTGCGAAGACAAAACGATTGTATCTCGAACAACATCTCTTAGCCATAATTTCATAAAACATACGTTAACATTTTTTGTAAGAAAAACAATTTAAAGTGTAATTTATTAATTTATGTTTATATTGTATTAAAATGGTCTTAGGTTTCCAGTGTCTTTGTCATTACACTTAGAGTGGTTTACATATGAGTGATTTAACAACTTCATGAAGGGTAACTTATTGGTTGTAAATCATTATTACCGATTATGTTGTATCACCATATTATATAACATGCTCTGAATATACCACGAAAAACTCTAAAATATTTATAAAAAAATTAACCTATTTGAGTACTTATATTAAACTAAATTTTCTGATGGTTACCACAGTAAAATAATATCGGTTTACATTGTGTAGGTGCTTAATTGTAAGGACCTAATGAGATTTGTAAAGTAAATAGATCATTATCTCTATATTTAGGCGCACTTTAGAAATTACGAGCGCTTTAAAACTCTTTTACGGAAGTAACCTCAGGACATATTATGCTAAAGATATCGTATTATATAGGCGCTTGTATTAAAACGTTAGATGTGATCTTAATCTTTCCCTAAATCGTAAATTCTATGTGATATGTAGAAATTTGTGCTATTTTAGCGTAAGCCTAGACTAAGCATAACGCAATCTTATTTAATAAAAACTATGTCATATTTTAAGTTGTTACATTAACCGATATTGATTACAAAAATTACGTAGAGTACAACAAAAACAAGTTACCTCGAAGAATGTATTTCAACTGAATTACTTACTCTTTGGTTGATCTATCGATCAACAGAATTCTATAGTTGCAATCTTACTACAGAAAGGAAATGAATGCATCTTGATTAATAATTGTATATCATCATCATCATCATCATTACAGCCCTTCACAAGTTCACTATTGAACATAGACCCAAAGAGTGCCACAAAGCACGGTCCTGAGCCACCTGCATCCATCGACTTCCTGCAGCTTGTCTTACTAGGTCGTGTACGTGTGGTACCATCTCGTGGGGGGTCGCCCTACACTACGCCTACCGTTACGAGGCTGCCACTCGAGAACCTTTTTTCCCATCGGTTGTCGGTTCTTCGAGCTATATGGCCGGCCCATTATTACTTCAACTTACTAATCCGTACTATATGCAAATACGTATTTGTTACAGCTTTTCTTAAGCTTGGTGTATGTAAAAAAACGAGTTGATGCGAATAATTTGTCATTAATGAAACCTATATAAAAAATAAATGTTAACAACGTAATGACAACTTGTTGCAACAACTTTCAATGGGATATTACTTCTATATGTCGCAATAGTGTACTTGTTAATTAATAAAAATAATGTTGACCAATTAAAATAATTATTATTTGTTTTATTATTATATAGTATGTATAACGTATATTGAATCGTAAATTAATTTCAATTGTAAATTTAGTCAATATTAAAATGTTTAAATTAAAACAAATTCACGGAAGGTTAACTTTAATCACTGTTTATTATTATTACAACCTTCATAAGATAAATATTATTCATTGTTAACGTATTCCAATTTAAAAACACGATAGTTTAGCTTATGCATGATTAAATATACAAAAGATTAGCTTATGCTTAAGCATGATTAAAGATTAAATATGTAAGAAATAGGGAATAGCTTATTAATTAGCTGACAGATTAATAACTTTTAGTGACTTTAATATTTTACGCCCAAGGAGTTGATCAATTCATACCTGTTTGTTTTCGTGCAAGACATTGAAACAAAATTAATAATTAATAATTAGTCGGATTAATAAATTAAAAAATAGGCCTAAAATATGAGAAATTTCTAAAATTTTACAGATGACAATAGTGAAAGTATACCCTATTTATATAAACACAAAAAATGTAGTTATCTATGCCCGTTGTAGATTTGAAAGTATCCATCCGATTTTAATGAAATTTTTGTGTGTTTCAATGGGTCCCTAGATAGTTTATATTCACGTTTGGACCCGGTAGGTTGTCGAGATCCAGAAATCACCCGTGCGAAACCGGGGCGGATCGGTAGATGTTAAATAAAAGATCAGATAAATTGATCTATTAATCTCGGACATAGTGTTACACCATTATACGTTTATTATTAAAGTACGTAAGAAATAATCATTCTATCGCATCCTTTTATGAAGTCAATTAAAAGTAAATAAAATTCTTAATTTTTATTTGAATAAAGTAAAGCTGACACAAATTATAGTAGTAGATGTTTAGGTCTAGGTACAAAAGACAAGTTTATGGGTTTATCTGGCTTATTTATCAATAACGTTTTAATGCCCAGCTCTCCTCCCATCCATTTCATTTCAAACTCTTGCACCAACTGGAACATAAAAGAGAAATATCAATAATAAGTTTAATATGCAGCTGCTGTAGAAATTGTATTAGATCGATCGTACAGTACTTTTCGAAAGATAGGCAATTTATATACATAAATTTTACAAGGACACTCACATCCAGAACTGGAACAATTATTTTATAAGTCATACAAATATTTGTTCTGTGCGGGATTCAAACCTGCAATCCAACTCATATAAAAAAATAACTATTTTAGGAATGACACTTATCTAGGAAAACATAGAAAATAAAACACTATCTAAATACAAAACAATGCAGCAACATCATTAGAGCCGTTTCGAAAAAACCAATAACGTAAGTACATATAAACAAAAATTGCTCAATTAAAGTATAGGATAATAAGAGATTATGCCTTAAAATAATAAAACTTCGTTCAATAATATATTTAATGATATTTTTGTATGTGTAACTATTAGGACATAATATATCTTAGACACATGTTTATCCTAGTTCAGGTATCTATTATTAAGTATAGATTATTTTTAGATTAAGGCTTTGTTTGAATAATTACTATTCTACAGTTTGGAATAAATATTAAATTAAATTAAAATAATAAGTAGCCTATCAAAAGTCCACAGCTGAACACATATAAGCCTCCCCATAAATTGCCTCATAAAGGGCATTTTTGCCATAGTTGCACGCTCGGAATGCGGGTGGACAGTCGCAGTTTTTATGTTATGACACTCACGGGATTATATAGTTATTTTAAGTCCATTACGCCGCCACTACCAGGCAATAAATACTTATGAAAATGTATAAATATTCTGTTATTTCTTTAAATAAAATTAGATTAATATCTTACCCGAATAAGTGTAATGCACATATTTTGTTCCGCCAACCTCCTGGCAATACACGACCGGGGACCAAATCCAAAGGGTAGACTTACAAACGGATGTATATTCTCGTAATGTGACGAGTCCCTTATCCATCGTTCCGGCTTAAAGAGCATCGGGTCCCGCACATACTGCGGTAAACGGGATGCTACCATGTTTTGTGTCACTATAACAGTCTGATAAAAAGTTACAGTAAAAATATGTTACAAAATTAAAAACAACATCGTCTTTTCATCTTTGGCGTCAGTCGCGTTCAAAAATCATAATAATAGATCTTTACCTATGAAATTGCCGTTCAAAAGTACTGGCCATTTCACATCAAAATAATTTTTGTTTGGCTAAGAATTTTAATTTCAAATTAATTTTATTTTGAAACATAGAATTCTTTTTTTAATTAGTTATTTTTTATTGGCGTTAGCGTTATGTTTTCATCATATTTAAACCTTTTTCGTCATCATAGATACGTTAAAAACTCGAGTAATTATGAAATATGAGTACCGTCGTGGTAGCAACTCGGCTCAAGCGGCACGTAACACCAACTGTGTTTACGGGGCGTATACTACAAACGAAAGCACACCTGTTTTTGATTTGCCGGCTTTCGTTCTGCAAATCTCGACCTGCAAAATGAACCCCATGACTGTCCAAAAACTTTGGTCTACTATGACGAATTAAAGGCGATTGTGGAAACTGATGATACTCAATTGAGTAATAGATTAATCTACGGCTTAATTAACAGCACCTTTCGACGTTAGCATCAAAAAAATATTAAAGGTAGGCAAGGTAAAAAAGCTTGACAAAATCATTCACGCACGACAACGCGCGACCTCATACTGCACAACCGATGGTCTCCAAGTTACAAAAGCTGGGATTGGAGTCATTCGCTATACTCAACAGACCTTGCGCCTACAGACTTCTACTTTTTTGGGAATTCGAATAGCTTCTTGGCGGGAAAAAAGTCAATACCCGAGAGGCAGTTGATTTTATCAAGGAGAGCATCAATAAACTGCCACTGCTTTGGCAAAGATGTATCGATTGCATAGGTGATTACGTCGATTAATAGAAATAAAAAATTTATAAAAAAATTACGTTAACTTACGTCATAAAAAACGGCAATTTCATAAGTAAAGACCTAATATTCCGTTCAATACATATCAAAATATTTAAAAAATGATTCCCTAAGAGTGATCTGCTAACAGTCCACCTAATGAGAAATGGTTAATGGAGCTAATGGCAAAATATGAACAATTTCGAACAAAGAAGTATACGGAGTACGGATACGTCGTCATCTCCGAAAATTAGTTAGCATACCACATAACCTTTATTATACTGTATGCACTACTTGCTCAGCGGAAAAGATGAAAAAGTTAGAAATTTTGGGCAGAAAAATAATATAACTGAACCGAACGTATAACACTCAGAAAGTATTGCGAAACTAACAGAGTTCCGTAATTAAAGTTTTTATTCTTAAGTCGGTTTAAAGAACTCCAATCTGTGCAGTTTCATGCGTCTGAACCAATTTTAGAAACACCTTTTCCAATTCACCCCATACACCTCATATACGGCCTTCTCGAACGCTGCTATCGTATCTAACGGCTATGGAAACGGCATATAATCGTATTTTCAAATTAAATTATATGTGGCCAGTGTCTTTGCAAAAAACTTTTTTCGCAAAACTTTCTGTAGGGCCTGTCGTATGGTGAAAGCATAAAAAAAATTACGTCTCGTGGATGTCATATGACGACTATGGGAGATGCCAGAAAAATATTTCAGGTTTCGATCGACGGCGGTATAGCCATCTCGTTTACGCCGTGCGTGAAATACCTGGCACGGCAACGACAATTGAATCGTCGGCGATCGAGTTCTTTCTGATCCGCTTAACTCACTAGTGCTGCGAAGAGATGTTACATCTCTTTGCGTATTTTATCGCATCTACCACGGCGAGTGCTCAGAGGAATTGTTGGGACTAATTCCAATCGCTCAATTCCTCCATCGCACATCGTGACAAAACTGGCGATTCAACAACCACACAACATCACAATCTGGATGATTTGCGGCCCGCCACTGTACGGTTTATAAGAAGTTTACTTCCCCGCATAACTTCCTTGTGGAATCGACTAACAGTAGTGGCTTTTTCCAGACCGATACGACTTAGCGACCTTCAAGTTATTTTTAAGAGGTGGCAACGCATCTCCAATTCCCGCGATGTTTCAGTAGTTTATGGAAGGCGGTAGTCACCATTAGGTAAGCCCGCTCGTCTGCCCCCTTTCATATAAAAAAATCTCCCTACAATGAGAGAGCGCCACGACTGATATGAGCTGGTAAAGAACAAGAATTTACTGAAGGATAATCAACATTTATAAATTTTAAAATACTTATTTAGATGCCTCAAATCTTCCAGCCGTTACCCCTCGAAAAGACACACAAGATGTAATTAAAAGGTAATTAATTTTCTTACACTGCAGATGTAAATTAATTCATCCATTACCTACATCCTCAACACTGCTAAGCGTAGGACTCTCCTCATATTACCTCATAGGGAGGATTTTGCCACAGTTGCCACGCTTGGCAGGCGAGTTAGCAACTGCAGGTTTTTGTTATTTTGAGTCATTATTAGAAAGATGCTGCTGCCCTTCTTCTGTTGTAGTTTCCCTCTGTCTCTCACGACACCCACGGGATAACATAGGGTAGAGGATATTCTTGCACCGTCACTACACGGTTAGTAAAGTAATAACCTGCCTCGTTGGTCAAGTGGTTGTCAAGTAGTGGGACTGCTGATCATGAGGTCCTGGGTTCAAATCCCGGGTCGGACCAAAGAATTAACTATTGAATTTTTCTGTCAAGAAATTCTCAGTAGCTGCCCGGAGTCAGGAGGTAAGCGGTGTCTCACCCCCGTGCCTCGGAAAGCACGTAAAGCCGTTGGTCCTGCACCTGATCTCTCTCCGGTCGTGCCGGTTTACCCTCTCATCGGCCACGGAGGCCTGCCTCCGTCGAGGCAGGCCTCCTTGGCCGAAATTCGATCTGGAGGACATTATTATTAAAGTAATAATAAAATTGAAATACATAAATTTCTCCTACAATGGCAGGTAAGTGCAAGGAGCATTAACAGGAGATACCCAAGTACATAAGTGGACTTTACGGGTTGATAAAAAATAAAATCTTTAGAGTGGAAAATATAGAAATTATAAGTTAATTAAAACTTACCCCCTCAGGAATTAAATAACCTTTCAATACAATATCTGTTTGCAACAGACGTCCAACACCAATGGACACAGGATTAAGCCTCAGGCTCTCCTTGATACAACTACGGACATAAACTGCCTTTGTAAGTACATCTGATGTAATTATAGCGTCCTTTGCTGGTAAGAGCTTCGCAACTTCTTCGTATAATTTCTGCTGACATTCCGGATTGCGGCCGAGGTGATACAATGCAAAACTTGTTGCATATGCAGTCTGGTAAATTTAAAAAGATAAAATAAAGTGGCAATATGACGTATTTAAGCAGACTGTGTTTCCTATCTCTTAATAAGGACAAAATTATATACTTTTGTTACTTATTTTTCATAATTTTATCGCAAACCGGGTTAGTTCAGGGTCTAAGGTCTCCATCGCCGTAAACATGAAATAGTTTCAAATTAAAATGCTGGTTTACTCGGTAAAGATGTAAAGCATTGCGTGTCTTATAAATTAAAAAATATCCAACGACATGTGAAGTTAGCCAACATGCATTACGGATGCGCTGCCGACGTTGCCTTTTTCTAAAATCCTCTCAAAAATGAAAGGAGGCCTGTGCCCAAGGGCGGAACTTTACTTTGTATACTTTTATTTCTTGACCGACCCTTGCCCTGAACACGTGACAACTGCAAAACATAGAGCTGCTAATTTAAGCTATATTAAGCTGTTAGTTTCATTAAAATCGCTAGATCTACTTAAATAAACTTAGTACATATTATTTTCTCTTAAATATGAAAAGCAAAGGAAAAATTATTTTAAATGAAGTTACCGTGTCTATTGCCGCCATAAATATATCGACCATCATTCCAATGATATCTTTTACATCTAAATTTGGTTGCTGCAAAAAAAATTCTAAGAGAGAATTCTTTTTGCTCTCATGTTCTTTGCCAAAAAAATTTATTCTATTTAATAATATATCCATTGATACCCTGTTAACATAAAAATAGTGTGAAAAATTAGTGTTTACCTTCACTTTTGTTTGGATTTTTAGGAATTCTTAAAGTGATATCTAACCTGAAATATAAATTCTGAAAGCTAGCCTAGAAAAGCCTCTTAAACTACTCAACATGGTGAACATAAGTTTTTTTTAATTTATCAACTGACATGCAGTACTTTAATAAATTACTAACATTTAGTTAATCTACGTATTATTATATATTTAATACACTTCGTAAATACTACTCATTTATATAATAATTTGAGGCGTAGCAGTTTGCTCACATCGTGAGGACCACACTTAGGGCGAGGACTATGTTGCCTTACAAACAACATTCTTTTACTTACTTTTCTAAATACTGTTGAGATTCCGCAAGTTTTTTGTATAGAGGTGTTTTAAAAATCCTCCAAATAATCCCTTTGTCAAGTTTCATAATGCCACTATTGGAGCCAAATGCTGCTGCAATCACTTTACTGCTGCGAGATTCTGGCGCTTGTTCTTGTAATGTAAAACTATTAAATTTTTCATTAAACGCCACCACTCCGATAACTGTAAAGGTTAAATATTATCAAACATTCCGCAAAACATTAAATAATAAATAACGGCTCCTAGACCGAAATTCGGTTACGGCGGTCAATCTCTTCAGAGACTAGACATCTGAGCAAGGCAGGATTATATTTCACGAATGCGTGCGCAAACACTCTCTGTTACCTTCTGTTCGCTATCAAAATTCCGAAGTACTGTAGTATATATAGAATTGCTCTTAACTTCCAACATGAAACATGGGCCGCTCTTCTGTGCTGAACACCTTGCCCGGCGGGAGATCTCCCCTTTTCCTTTCATGACCAAAGTGGTAACCCTGACGTGATGTGAACACGCAATCAACAACCTCCGTAAAAAACTGTCATTTCGCCTTCGTCATTATCCTCAAGAACCCACTACATTTCGCTCCCGAGAATCGACTTCTGCAGTCTTACGCCTCTGCAAGTTGTCTCCATCTCGACTCACCGCAGATTTATAAGACAGACTTCCAGCACTTGCTATGGCTCATCGTTGTCACCGGCATCACTTGCAAGACAATCCGATACGACTGAATAGAGATCAAGTACGTTAGCAACAGCTTTACGAGCTTTTCGAGGCACGGATGTGAAACACCGTCAAGTTCCTCACTCCAAGCGGCTACTAAATATTTTTTGACCTACTGACCTAACTGATTTTTGCCTAATACGAGATTCAAGGCCCAAACCGCATGAACAGCTGTAGTACTTACCATCGCTGGGCCAACCTGGCAGCCATTAAAAATATTGGAAAAAAGAAACTAATTTAATGGATTTATTTAGTTTGATTTCACACATTTTACTTTTAATTTCCAACATTTTGTGTGCTTTCCAGCACCAAGACATGAGAGGACTGAGGGATTTGACGTCCCAATGTCATAGTTGATAATACTGCACAATGATATTACTGCATCTTGAAGTATTGCAGTGATTTACTTGGATTTGGATTTAATTTTATTAATTACAGGATCTCAAGCAACAACTAGGTGGTAGAAACCAGACGTTTTCTCTATTGATATAAGGATGACTTTTTAATTTCAATAGCTTCACGAATCTCTGCTAATAATCGACGTTCTTTCACTAGAATAAGTGGCCTACCAAACCTCATAATGTGGTGGTCCCGTATTTCTAGGAGATGATCACAGGCTACAGAATTACATGCAGCACTGACAACATCGGGAATTAAAAACGAAAATAAGTGAAAGTAAATGCAATAAAATCTGCATAGTAAGTTTATAAATGTGTAATATTATAAAAATACATATAAGAAACGATTATTCCAAAAATCGTACGTTACATTGTGTGAAAAAATCAGATGGGTAAAACAAAATATGATATTTCTCCGACAACAATTCACGTATATCTAAAATTTTGGGCTGCTTTAATCTAATGAAAATAATGTTAGAATACTGTCTTTAAACTCTTAATTAAAATTTAAATAAATTAAGAAAATATATTTGTCAATCCATTTGTATCTACAAAAATATTATAACCAGCGAGCCGCCCCCCCTTCGCTTGGGTCTAATAAAGTGACGTTGTTCAGATTTAAGTTAATAATCAAAGACCATTTCCGTTCCGTTACAGCCTAATAAAAGTCCACAGCTGAACATATGCCTCGCCAATAAATTCCTCACAGGAAGCATATTTGCCATAGTCGCCACACTTGGCAAACGGATTGGCAATCGCAGTTTTTTTATTTTTAGTCGTTTTAAGGAAGACTGCTACTGCATATCTCCTGATTTGCTTAGACCATGTATTTTATCGAGATTTCGATTTCAAAATTTACCGGGTAGATTAAAACCTGGATTATTTCTGGCGTTGCTCTCTATCTATTGAGAAGTTTCATTACAGATGGTTCAGCCATTCGGAACCCGGACGCGCCCGGGCGGGCAGGCGGACTGAAATTTAAAGATTGGTTATGCATGTCTTAATGGCATGCAAATTACCCCTCAGTTCTACTAAAGGGTACATTGATATTAACGACAGACACTTCAATTTTATTTATATCAGCATCATCATCATTGCTGAACATAGGTATCCCCAAATGCCACAAAGCACGGTCCTGAGCAACCTGTATCCATCGACTTCCTGCATATCCGCATTCCTGCATATCTTACCAGGTCGTCACTCCATCTACTGGCAGATCGACCTACACTACGCCTATCGGTACGACTACCACTCGAGAACCTTTTTTCCCCAACGGTTGTCGGTTCTTCGAGCTACATGGCCGGCCCATTGCCACTTCAGCTTAC
>DWHP01002228.1:0-14740 GCA_018247895.1 Parnassius honrathi
TCTAATTTCGTTTTTCTCCATGTTGATGTTATCTCTTTGACAGTTCGTATTCAAATGAATGTATCTCCCGGAAATCGAGATCTATTTATATGATTTTTAGGCTGACGTAGTGAGTATATAAGCAATCAAAAATATTTTATTTGGATTTTTATGCGGACCTGAAGTAACCGATTATCATTACTTTTGGATCACCCCTAGTAGTTATAGGCTACACTGACAATACTATATCAGCAATAACGAAATTAAACAAACTTAAACTTGTACTGATTTCTAACAGCATGTATTGCAGTGGAAATCATAAAAAGCGAATATTTTGGCATGCGTTCCTAAACACTATCTTCATAGGATGCTAGTTTAAAACATGGAATGTATTTCAATGCAGGAATATTAAACATTTCAATGTAAATGTAAGACATTCAATACATACCTTCTTTTAATAAATTAGTTACTTCAGTCTGATATCTACTTCCAACTCTGATTTCTCCCTTATCTGCTAATAAAGTCTTTTGTGAAGGATCAAATACTAAACAATAAAAAAATGCATCCTGAAACAAAGAGAGAAACATAGTGTTAGAAAGAGGCACATAAACAAATTATTTAAAAAGTTTATTATAACAGAAACAGTGATAATTGAAATCATCTATAAAACCGACTCTAATTAAACCGGTTGTGTAATTAAAATCCAGTATCTATGGAAACATTAAACTTTTTGCAATAATATGCAAATTATTGCCGCTCTACGTGTTGCTTAAATTATGATAAAGTTTTAACTTCGCCAACACTGTCGCAACTCATGGTAATTAGATTTAGACACATTACACATTAATAAGAGCCATGGTAGCTCGAGGTCTTGTCCATAAAACCCTCTTAGAAACGATAGAAAACCTGTGTCTGTGTGAATGTAATAAATCATGTGTAGTTTGCTTCAAATTAAAAAAAAAACACCTGTGCTTATAAAGTGGTGTATGATGGGAGTGCCTGGGGTGTCGTTAGATAAAAAGGTCATTTTATTACTTGTAATAATATACCATCAAGCGGAGATACTCTGGTATTAACTATTTAAAGGGACTATAAGGAGTTACGAGCGAACTATTTTCTTATCAAATATTCGGCCAATAAGGTGTAAGTCGAATTAAAACAATGAAATAGATATCTGGATTATAAATAATAAAAAAAAGTTTGACAATGCCAAAAATATATCTACTTGAACTGTCTAAAAAAGCATACCCTATCAGCTACTTTGTTTCTCTACCATGAAAGATACAAAGGGATTATCTAGCAGTTAAAAAGAAATTCGTTAACGGTTTGCAATTACAAGGTTAGTAATACCCATTCGACAAACGTTCAAATAGCAGACGTTTGTGTGTTGTACAGCTGGAAATAAATCAATAAAACAAAACAGGAACCGCGGACGGAGATACGAGATAGGCCGCCAAGTACATGCTCATTTCCTTATTAGTTTGTGTACGTATAATATGCAATATATAGCTGAATAAACTGACGTTTATGTAACGGTTGCGGTTCGTGATAAGTTTATACCAGTGCTAAATGATTACTGATCCTTATACTGTATCTTTATATTGTCAATTGCAATGTTTGGCGTAAAGTGGCACCTTAAGAGAATCCACTATCCCATATCATCTCGCGGGTGTCGTAAAAAACGATAGAGGGAAATTGAAACTGAACAACTCAAAATGATAAACACTGCGGTTGTCAAGTCGCCTCCCGAGTAGACAATCTATGTGGGATAATCATTTGGTAGTAGACTTTTGATAGGATAATGATAATGATTGCATCGTAAACTTAGTTATTAAAATTATTTTTACAATAATGCTATGAAGATGTAGTGCTGATAAAAAAATACAATGTTTGTCTTAGAGATGGATTTAATAGTGAGTATGGAAACGCCATATAAACATATTTTATTTACAATACATTATCGGTAAAAAATGAGACAAATAATCATGCAATTTCATCTATGCATTTATGCTATACATATATATAAAAATGTGTGCAAATAGAAGTGTATCTATGTCTGTAATATCAAAATAATTAAGTTTAAGCTTAGGGGGACATATTGCTATGAAGCCACGATCATTATTAAAATTTTTATCTGTCTGTCCAAACTTATTTTCAGAAAGGTTGAACCGATCGATAGCAATGACACCAGTTTTTTAATTTGTGCAAATTTCTATGTTTCTCAATATCTTGCGTTGATCAAATAAATGTTTCTTTCTTTTTCCTATCAACGTTAGAAGTGATCTATACTATATGTTATCCGAAAAACATAGACAACATTTTTGTAAAATCGAAAATTGGGAAATTGTTTTTGATGATTATATCGTAGACTATAAGAGATAAAAAGTTAAAAAGTTTCGAAAAAACTTGTGTTTACGATTTCACATAAAAAGTGACTTTGTAAATAAAAAGTGTTAAAGGACGACCTTTTTTACGAGTGACTAATAGATCTACAATTTCTATTTTAAATATTTTCCCATATCGCGCACATAGTTTATCAAAAAAAAAAATTGTAAAAAACTTAGCTTAAGTAGCAGCATTACAATTCTACGCGAACGAAAATCCTGGTGAAGGCTGGTTTTTAAATAAGAATGAAAAAAGGACTAAAATATTCTTTTTCTTTCTTATTCTTGAAATAAACAGCAATTACTTAATGTAAGTATCTAAAACTAGTTTTTCGAGGAATTTCTAATAAACTAGTTGTCATTGTAGACATAAACCGTGAGAAAATGAAATAGTCTCGGATACAGTTAAGTTAACAGAATAATTTCGCAGTTTTACCCATTCTAGTGTTGGCACATGTATGTACACGGGTTGGATTGGTACGTTGAGGTCTGTTGTGTGGTACATACTCACATCCTTATTGAGATAGCTGAGCAGCGACTCCGTCTCGTTGAGGAGTGTGACGGTGCATTTGCCTCGAATGTGCGTGGCAGGCAACGTCTCCACGTGGCGCGACAGGAAAAGCTCGCGATGTTTCGCCTGGTGTCGCTGTTTCGGCGGTAGATCATCTGTGCCCGGCAACTCTGTAGATTCCTCCTCCATCGCCACTGCAGATTATGAACAAAGTTTTTGTTAATATGATAGAAAACATATGTCGGATATGATAATAAACAATAATTATTAAGAAAAATAAAACCGGGTCCTTAAAAACAATGTCATTTTTCTACGGACGAGTTTATGTAGATACAGATTTTCGTTTTACGTCCGGGCCCACACATTATGTTGCTAGATAAGTTTCAGGTCGCGTTTTAATTTTAATTGAGTTTGGTTAAGTTATAAGTATGCTTGGGTTTACTTTTAATTTTTATTAATAACATGATTCTAAGCAGGTGGTAGTAGCCAGCTTCCTTCCTTCAAATTTCAATAGAGAACTATTGAAATTAGAATGTTTTTTTCAATTTCAATAGCCTCACGTATTATCCTTGGTAGAAATCGATTTTTTTTCGTGAGGATTTGTGGTCTATAAAATCTGATGTAATGACGGGGGCCGTCAGCTATATGTTAATTTTTTGTTCGTGCTATATATGAGAGACCAGATTCACAATCAAGCTTGTATACTTCTGCATCTTGTAGAGGGATATGACACTTGACGGATGGTGGGAATTGACTAATCTTCTTCGGCGGCCTGTAGAATGTTCTAACAGGAGCTCGGTTCAAGATATAATCAATTTTGTTTGTGACACCTCTGACGTATGGTAGAACAGCAGGCACACGTTCGACCGTGGGCGGCTTCACTTGTTCACTGTGGCGTAGTATTCCTTTAGTGTCATAACCCTCTTCAAGATGCAGGAGTGTACAAGCTTGATGATGAATTTGGTCTATCATATATAGGGCAAACAAAAAGATCAATTAGAACCCGCGTAAAAGACCATATGGCTGACGTGAAGCATCAACGTTCCGTGAATCTGCAGTTTGTGATCATAGTGTAGACGGCGCCAATCATTACATCAGATTTGATAACACAAATCCTCGCGAAAGAACAACGATTCCTGCCAAGAATGAGACGTGAGGGTTTTGAAATTAAAATACACCCTGATTTCAATATAGAAGGAGGCTGGGTACTACCACCTGCATGGGATCCTGTAATAATTAAAATTAAAACTAAACCCAAGCATACCACTGCAAGACTTCAAAACACAGTAGGTAAGTTCATTCTGCGTAGATCGCGCCATAAGTAACAATTGAAAAGCTGAAGCTACTCCGGGTTGACACTGACATCGGGACATCAATCACCTCAGTCCCCGCGACCATGGGTGCTGGAAAGCACCCGAAACGTTGGGAATTAAAATCAACTAAATTAGGCACGATACAATCCGTAAAAGTAGTTTTATTCAATGTGTAGTGTTCGCGTAAATATAAGGAAATAATTATCATTCCCTTATATTTTTTTGATATTCCCTTTTAATTTGATTCTTAACGCTTGCGCTAGTCTTTAGTAAGTGTAATATGCTGAGCAACTGATACTGATAATCGTAATCGAATTTTCCAGGAAGACATTAGAATAAGGTCGGATATTAGTAGATAATATAAATATTTTATTTATCTAGGACACATAATATTTAATGTTGTTAAATTAACGACAACTTTTAATAAAACACAAATAAATTGCAAAATAAAAAATAAACATTTCTTGCCAGGTCCTTCCAAAAACTAGAAAATAATTAAACGATTAAAAAAATAAGTATAGAGCTGAAAATCTGTTGTAAATTTCTATAAAATAACACTAAAGATGATATGAATGCGGTACTTGAGAAATAACTCAATAGATATTATCTTTTATCATTCAACATCACAAGTACATAAATGCTCAAAAACCTTTCTCAAGGAATGCTATAAAACCAAATAAATCTAGTAGCTGTTAATTAAACAGGATATAATTCACAAAGAATCACCAAACAGAATTAGAACAGTAAAAAAATCTAGTCTTTAAATCACCATGACAATCGCTACTTGTTCTCGATGCCACACAAGAGTAAAAAATATTTTTTTCAATTTATTAAAGCAGTCTGGTAGGCTGACGACAAGCTAGTCATCAGCCTACCAGACTGCTGTATAAAAGTAAAAAAAAACCAGGACACTTACATAAAAAACAAAGTGGTGGTGTAGGATTATCATTCACTTAATGTATCTGACAGTATGTATTAAAACCCAAATCGGAAAATGGAAGTCGTACTATTATCAATGGTGTGAGACATGTAGCACTGTGGTCGCCAATCCGCACGTGAAGATCGTCACTTAATTTGTTAATTGCATTTTTCATGCGGTAGTGGATCTATTCTATAGAGCGTAGTGGAAATAAAAAACATCATGATTAAATCTTACAGCAAGGAAAAGAAAGAACGTGTATAGATGTGGAATCCGCCAGTAAAGTTCGAGTAGCGGGTTACTTTGCTCTGCCACGAGCATTCAATTATTTAACAATCGGTGTGCGTTAGTACTTATTTCAAAGTTCTGTAACAGGAAGGCATTTGATATCTACTAAAATGTTTGCACATATGACACTGATCTTGAACATAATTTGATTTACTTAGTTTTTCTACTAGGTAAATTATACATAATATTTTATCAATTTTAAAAATTTGTTTATTTAAACTTGTAACATGGATGTTTTGTCGGACTTAAGGAGCCAGATGCGACACATGTCATCTCGATGTGTGCGAGTGAATTTATTAAATACTTTAATTACTGCCGGCCGGAGCCTTTGCCCCCGATAACGATGGCGGCGTCGCAGGCAGGTGCGTTGTGAACCGTACCCACGTCAGCTTCGATTTTGTTTTGTGCGCCAATGTCTCAACCTGGCCGCCATTACGACAAACATGCTCGATGCTCGTATCACGTGTCGTCATTATTAAACATTACTGTATTAAATAAAATAATAGCGTCGATTGTATCGTATAAATTCCCTAAAAGTAAGACGTCTGGAATAAAACGTCTTTATTATGGTTATAAATTCAATCATTTTAACATTATCCCAACTTCCCTCTTAATAAGGATAAGTACAGTGATGTTTTACAATAAAAACATTAAAGTTCAAGCACTTTTAACGTATTACACGATGATTGATGGATCAATAAAGCCAGCAGCATTCAATGTTTCATTCATTCCGAGGTCGACAGTAGTGTGATTTGAGGAAAATAAGCGTAAGCAACGGAAGGGTAAAAAATATGAACAATAAGGGATAAACAGGTCCGCGGTCTGACAAAGTGCGACCCCTGCGGGGCTGTGGCGGCGCGACGCGTCATCGCTCACGCACTACTCCACATTACGGTACGTGTTTCACTAACTACCATTATTTCTATTATTTTCCGTGTTTAAATAAGGCCACATGTTATTTATTCAATAAATGAGTTCAAACCTATATGAACATGCAAAGGAGCGATTTTAAGACAAGTTTTGAGTGGCGAGAGCGGCCCGTGCGGCCGGAGCGAGGAGGATCGGCAGGAGGGGTACGTAGGCAACGGCTACTTATTATTACCACTCGGTCTCACATAGACACCGCAAACGTCATATTAAATTATAATAGTGCAAAATGTATTACATTTTAATAACCACATGTACATTAACAAAAACATGAAAATTAGTCATATTTTTTAATAATAGTTCATTAACGTGCTTCATTTATTATACATAGGACTCAACCACGAACTCTCACTCAGACTCGGCAAAGGTCATTCTAGTGCTTAATTTAATACATTATTTTACTTATCACACGACTGTGGCACTTCAGGAACATAAAAAACAATTACAAATAGTAATATGTACCTATTATAAAACAAAGAACAGTTCAAACGATCATTAATCAAAAAATAAGTTCATTAACGTGCTTTATTTATATTATAAATAGACCTTTTAATGTAAAGTTCTTAAAAAAAGCAATGACCATTTCCCATGGTCAAAAATTGAAGTAAAATAAATACAAAATATATTTTTGTATAGGTAGTTAATAGTTTTTAATTGTCGTTAAAAATTAATCGATCATCTCGTAAAATAAATACAAAATAAAAATCATATTAACTCGGAGAGAAATTAACAATTAACGATATGTTGGAACTTAGAAGGCTGCCGCGGCCCCCTGCCAGATATACGAGTACCTTGTATCTATTACCGTTCGAAATAACCCTCGGACGGAATAAGAAAATATTATGTAAAACAAACCTAAGAAAGTAGCATTAGACATATATAAATGTTATAACATAATTTATACATTGAGTTCGTAACGTAAACAAAGTTGGGCTGTTATTGGAATTAGAAATAGGGTGGAGTATAATGTAAGGATGTTCGACGTAATATTATATTGGATGCAACACGCAATCTCTGAACTCAAAATACATCGATAAAGTTTTTATTTTTATTTATAATTTTTTCTGTTTTTGTTAGTTATGTTAGACGATAATTACTTCTTGCTACAGGAGCAATTAAGTTAAGCAGTGCGATCGATAAAAATTGAGTTGGTGTGCGATAGCCATCACTAGCACTAGCGTTGTATCGACAAAGGGCCCGTCGGGTATGAGGGCGGCGCGGCGCGGCGGCCGAAGTGCGGGGGATTTACTTTATGATAATTATTTGGATTGCCTCCGCGAGAGGAGCCGGGGCGAGCGAGACGCGATCAGAAGATGTTGGCCACGAATTGTCTGTAAAATAACTATTTCTGTAGAGCACTTTATACTATGCGAAGAGTTAGTAATACATACACTGCTTTATATTTATAAAATTAAAACAAATTGTTTGAAAATAATAAAGCTATTAACAATACTACGGATTAAAATATAAGTATGGTTTGTTATTATTTTATGTTAAATGTATGTATTTGGAAAATCTTTTATGTCAAAAACAGTTTTAGCTTAAATTTTATTTTCCGACCCGATTGCAACCGATTTTATTGACCGACTCGTTCATAGTAAAACTATAAAGTGTTTTCTAAACTAGTATTCAGTTTCGTAATAGATTAGTGCTATCGCTTACGTTTAAGGTTGAAACTTTAAAAAAAATCTAACAGGCACTGTTATTTAATAAACATCAAGTTCCAAAGCACCACAATGCAAAAATAATCTCGTCACGGAACCATAATGACGTGGATTTTACTCGCACAAAATTTTGCTGAGTCGGCGTTGATTGGACGCGATCACATCACTCTATTATTCTTTAGATAATATTCAATAGAGGTCAGACACCTAAATATAGATTTATGTATTATACTTACTAATTACAACAAAATTATGCCGAATTATACAAGAACCTCGTAAGAGAATTCATTACACTAAATCAAACTAATGGGTGTCACAGTCATGAGACGACAGTGAGGAACTGAAATTGCAGCATCTTCCTGATTCTCATGTCTATGAAATATTTTTTAACTTCTTAGACATGCTGATTTCCTCACGATGTTTTCCTTAAACACTGAACACGTGGTAAATTAGTACTTTAAATCGCAATAAACAAACCATTGCAGTGCGTGAGTAGTTTAGGCTCGGTCACCGGAGATCGAACTTAAATTACTCGCCCACTGTGAAATTTACAGCGAACGTTTAGCCCCTGAGCTTCAACAGCACTTCCTCATTGAAACCGAAAATAATAAAAAAATGCGTTTGCCAACCTGCCTGCCAAGCGCGGCAACTATGGGGAAATCCCACCATGAAGCAATCTAACCTATGTTCAGCAGAGGACTCTTACGGGTGATAACTGAACCTTATGTACGCGGATAGCGTTGCCGGGCAATCAGCCAGGCTTTTTGGTTGCGTGTCCGGACAAATCAGTCGGTGTCCGGTCTGTCCGGCTCTTGTTGGGCTTTTTATATTTTTCATATACTCATACATCATATTGCAATTATTGAAATTAATATTGTAATGAAATATTGAATGATAAATAATAAAGAAGACTAATTCATTCAATTTTATTGTTATTTCAATAGAATTTAAGGTTTTATGGTTATGAACAAATGACAAATGATAAAATCTTTGTTTTACTTTTAAAAAATTATCGACTTATACTAAGACTAAAAAATTAAGAGGATCCGGCCTTTTTACCGAAATGTCCAGCTAAGCTGGCTGGTCTGTCCGACTTTTCGGTTTTAAGACCTGGCAACCCTATATACGCGGACCACAGAGCCGCGCGAACGATTTTTATTATATTGGTGCTCCTTGCGCGCTTAGTTTTTAGTTAACTTGATAACGGGCTTAATCCTACTTGTATGTGTAATGAGACAGTTAAAAATAATCGCCGCTGAACATTCAGACGTTTGGTACGACGTTTACGACATTTGGCAGACGGATTGACGATCGCAGTACCGAAAGGTTCAGTCTCGCGTAGCTATCTGTGAAGTTGCTGCCCTACGTCTGTCTATTTTTTCTATAGGATAGAGTGACAAACGAGCGCACAGTTCACCTGATAGTAAGTGCTTGCTGCGCCCCATAGACATCTACATCTATCCTCGATTACGAATCAAAATGCAGTGCGTTGTCACCCGTGAGGACTAAGATGGAATGCCCCGTTTCCAGTAGTCTCCGGTTCTCTATACTCATCTTACGAAACACAGCAGCATTAAGCTACTAATTGACGCTGGTATTCTGTGAGAGCGTGGTCCTTCCCCGATCGAGCCGACCCATCCGTGCTACAACTATACTACTAATGTAATTGCAGCGTGGCTCTACCACGTATAAAAACGTCTGGTTTAAACGAGATTTTAAGCGACATAATCTGTTTTTTGCATTTCCCACAGTCACTTACTTACATCCACGGAACAACGGGACAAAATGCAATGTCGGATTATCTGACATCACCACCATCTTGCAAAATTTATACAAACTTATGCTAAATTATAGTCTAGTGTTTTGACGCTGGATTTGACTTTTCCTCAACTGTGATGTAGTTCTGTTCCATGTTACATATCCTTACATCATTTCGGCTTTACCAAGAATTTATTTGGGTAATATTTTCTTATGTCGGTTTTACTTGTTTTTTTTTTTAATTACTTAAGTCAGAATAAATATATATTGACTTTATGCGCTGATTGGAAATGTGTAAACCTATTGCCGTAATATTTCCCGTAGCTAGTGGAACGCACAGTCGCATGCGTCGCGTTAACATGAGCATACAGAATAGTCCTAACGTTAGTTTACAAGTGTAGTTACACGTTTGACGTGTCAATATTAGCTACGATCATAGACTTAGAAATAAAATAAAGAGGAATCTATGGAGGAATTAGGATGTAGAATAGAATGAGGAATTGGAAAATGAAACCCGTGCTTCATATACGAAATATTTTCTTTCAAAAGATCTTTCATTATAACTTTTGAGGGATTTTAACATACGCATACAAAAAGTTATATAATTAGTTTACAAGTGTAGTTCTTACACGTGTCAATATTTGCCACGATCATAGAGCAAGTACTTGAAGTAGGAAGCATGTATTAAATTGAAAGATGTAACTTGAGCTTTACATGCATATTATTTTCTTTCAAAAGAGACGTCTTCCAATATAACTTTCGAGGGAGTTTACCAAAAGAGATTATCTAAGCTATCAGTGCATGAACGGAACTATTAAGGAAGCATTCATTGTGTTTAATCATAAAATTGCTGACATTTCTTGTATCTATAAGATTAACGAATATTATTATATTTTGAGAGGGTGGTTGCTTGTGCTTGTATCTTTACTTTTTCGGACTTTGGAAGTCACACCTATGGGCACATACATATTATAGAAAATGTTGAATTGAAAAGTAAATTAAATCACTCACTTCAATTAATTTTGTAGACATCTTTCTTCGCCATTTCTTAACCTTTTTCATATTGAAATCAATTTTAGTATACTGTCTGAATCATTAAGCGTGACCCCGTGAGTGAGGCATATTTCATCTATGTGATGGGTATAAGCAGCGCTTTGTAATGTTGGTGTAAGTAAGGTGTTCGTTTACCACGAGACACGGTGCGGCGCGGCGGCGCAAGTCATTTTGTTTGTAGACACATGCCACCGGATACAAATAACGAACAAAATAAATTTCATGACCGTTTTATTAAATTGTGTGTGTGTACGTTTTTCAAATTACATTGAGCTACGACGGTCATGACAATTTGATACTTATGCTATTTGGTCAACCTTGTCGGACATTGATTGGTGCACGGGACTTGTTCGACAATTTAATAATACTGGATTATATTATGGATCCACACGCGTCACTACGCAACTAATTAAAGCGTAGGCAAAGAGAAAATGGCAATCTGTGGAGTTCTCCACCCCGCTAGTGGGGGGGGGGTCGGTTACGTGTACCCCCTTGGGGTGGCCGGGCGTATGGTTTTTCTGCTCGGGCATCCTTTGCTTACTTATTGATCCAGTCAAATGTGTGGAGGTGGCGCGGTGGGTGGCGCGCCCGCTGTCGCCCCCCCGCAGGGGGTACGTCCAAATAAATCCGCCCGCCCGCGAAACACCGCAGTGACAACGGTGGCCGCCGGTAAGATGCGGTCGCGCCATCTCGTCTCGGTCACGGGGATCCACGGTGAGTCTAGCCTCGGCCTCTAGCACGGGCCTCGGGGCGCCGAGTAGCGCCCGCGACGCGGACCCGCCGAGTGCCATTTTAATTGAAATCATTTCCATCGGAAGGTACAGCGGGCGCGACCTTAGAAACAAGCATGCGCGCGACCGATGAGGGTACCTAGTGCTCACCACGCGATGGCTCTACTATTTTCATAGAGGTCAATGACGCTCCGCTGCTAAACAAAAGACACGACATGTGCAAATGAGTTTCGATCTTGGCTCTTATTCTTATTACTCTTGCATTTATTTAAACGACAAGTCACGATCTCGTATACGAGCGGGGTACAATGCATATAAGTTAAATATTCAATATGTTTCGTTTTTCGTCATTATTAGAGCAGATAGTGCGGCGATAATAAAACGGCAACAGGACACAGAACATTATAATTTCCTACTACAAGAACATACTGGAACTCTTTTTCTAGTTACGAGTTCGTCTGAATAGGTAGTAATAGAGCACGGCAACGCAAGCATTGCTGTGTCCCGATCCGTAGGATACAGACAGCCAATTTAATTACAGGATGTGAAGCATTCCATGAAAGCACTCATGGGTACGTACGTATCTACAGCTTTCTTCGTATGGACTTGGCTGCAGATAACCATGAACTGCTGTAGCCACTTACCATCAGGTGAACTGTATATTCATTTGTTGTTATACGATAATGATGTCTTCTTGGCCGATTTCACCAACTTTATTATACTCTTAAAGCTCATCAACCACGACAAATTACAATACTGCAGGTGGAACAGGCTACAGGATTTCTAAGGATACGGTATTAACATTAGTGGTGGGTACATCGCTCCCACCCTCGATTTGCCACCGATATAGTCACTGTTGCAGCCACCACCCAGCAACAGCACCCAACGTATACGTTTTAAGATAAACACGGACAAGATAAAGGTCACGTGTAAAGTCCACGTTGCACCGATAAAATAAACATGGACAAAAGTCATGTGCAAGGTGCAAGTCAGACCTATGACGGTAGTTATTGGGAACTCTGTACTAAAAGTTGCAGGGGAGCACATATCTATGCTTAAGACAAATTGTCCAACTAGAAAGACCAACTTCGACCGAGAGGTCCGTCGACAGATCTTATTCATCTCGGCAGGTTTCGGGGGATTAAGGCACATTTTTGTCGTCGCGTAGTGCGCTGCTCTACTAGATGGTGTGACGACCTGCTAAGATGCAGGAAGTCGATGAATAGATGTGGCTTCGAACCATGTTTTGTGGAATCCTTAGGCGGCGATGATAATGAAGATGATGATGTTAATGCAATAGTAGCTAAGGAATTCAGGTATTCCCTTACATTACTTAGTACGCGAGCAACTCTAGTACGGTTCCCGCCACGGGCAACACTGCGATTGTAAACTCTCAGTGCTGATTTTTTACTAGTTCGGCGAAAAAGTAGAAGAAAATAAAAAAAACCTCAGGACATAAAGTCCACCACCACGCATTACAGTAACACGACGGTCTCTACTGCTCTAAAATCAACTTAGTAATCTTGGGATATCTTTTCGAGATTTAACCCACAACATCCCAAATTTTTTGCCACTGCGCTACTGAGACGACTTGTGCGTCACTGGAAAGATGAAACAGCTGATTGGTCTTATTTATTTAAGCTGCTACACGACTGTTTAACTGCGACTGCGACTGCGACGTGTTCAAGTGAGAAATAACTTCTATGATACAGCTTTACCACAGCTAACAAATCAGCATATTTTCTGATCCAATATTATAAAAATGTGAACATATATAAAATTTTAAAATATCATTAATTTTTTGCATTTATTTATTTTAATTCACACAAGAATGAGCAGATATAACTTGCACCGTATGGATGTGACATCATTATTAACTATTATTATACTTAGCTAAACTGTGTTTTATTAATAAGGACAGAATCAGAATAAACAATATAATCAGCAGTAGCTCAGATAAGCTACTACGTACGTTGTTCTGTGAAATTTTAAAACAATATAATAATTATTGTTTTAAAATTGCCCGCAACCGCAGCCAAGTTCAAGCAGAGGCTACAGATGCGTTATCATCTCTGACGACTAAGATGGAAAGCCATGCATTCTGTAGCACTGGCTCTCTAAGCCCTTCAGAACGTAACACAGTTATGCAGGCTATTTGCAGAGCGAAATAAGTAAGAAGATGGACATAACCCGACGGACTTCTTGGCTGAAAAGGAGTCTTGCGTCCAGTAAATACTTTTGTAAACGGAAACAGACTGCATAAAATGTGGTGCAGCATATGGTGAGTAATAAGACCTGGAAGTCTCTTTAATGTGTATCTCAGTATAACCCCCTTGCACCTCGGGGGCGGCAACGCATCTTCTTTTTTATTCCTAATCTAGGATAGATATAGGGTGTTTTGGGGCTATATTTCACCGAGACACCATGGCGGCGCAACCAGTCGCGACACCGTGGTGTCCGCAAGCTTCCAAACTAGACACCATAAAGCTACCAGAGTCGCAACAACGTACTGAGACAGTATCAAAATGGACCTGAAAGTGATAGCACTACTGCCGTATGTACGCAGGAAAAGAGAGTTCAAGAGAAAATAGAAACAGTGATGGGTAAGAAAAGACAAATCGTCAACTTATACGACGATCTAAGAAGACATCCGGATAAGTTTTTTTAGCTATGTGATAATGTTCAAGAAATCTACGATGATGATGGCACCTTCCTCCCAACCTTTCTTTTTCAAATCTTTATCAGAATAATCTGATGAGAAATTATCCCAGATTCATGGTCTTTTATGAATTTCTATAATAAATTTTTCTGTATCGAAATTATCCATCGTATGCTGGCGGCCTGATTGACGGCCGAGTGAGTGAGACACCATACATCGCTATAGTAATTAGTGGTGGCGTGACCAGCGTGGCGGCGCGACCAGTAACATTCTGTGCACGCGTCTGAGCTGGTCACGCCACCAAATTGGTTGCGCAACCAAACTGACACCAGGTGAGTAACTCTCTGCAGTATATGGTATACATCCCTTAGGATTAAGTTACCCTATACATGTCCCACAACTGGGCACAGGCCTCCCTCATTTCTTAGTGGGTTTTAGGAGACTACAACTGCTCGGGGCAAACGGAGCAACAAGACTAAGGCGACCCCTGCCACGCTATCCGTGAATTTCTGCAATATCAGGGGACTTCATTCTAACCTAAACGCCGTCCACTA
>DWHP01002229.1:0-14739 GCA_018247895.1 Parnassius honrathi
GGCGCAGTGATCCGAAACACAGATATATGTTTGTGAAAGAGTTCAGACACAGATGTCTTATCATTCATTTTGGGCCAAGTATAGATCAAAGAATAGTTATTTATATATGTTATAGTTATACAAGTAATGAAGTATTACTATTCTAATGATTTCTCATATTATACACATTGAATAAAACTGTTTTACGGAAACCAATTTTACGGACATTATCACGTTTAATTCAAACCTTTCCGTAAAACAGTTTTATTAAACACACGCACACGCGCGCGCACACACACATACACATACACACACACACACACACACACACACGCGCGCAAAAACTCACGCAAGCACGCATGCACGCATGCACGCATGCATGTGCGCGCGCACGCAGGTATGCGCGCACGCACGCACGCACGCAATATACATCTTAAATATGTGTTAAATAAGATAAGGTATATTATGTAAACTACAAATATGGTACATGTACCTGTTGTATTGTAATTTTAACCAGCTGAGCTCAGCTTTAGGAACCAGTCTCCCACAGTATAACATTGACGCGTAGTATTTAAATATTATGTACAATAATTCTGTTATATTGTGGTGAGGAAATAAATCATCATTGTTATTATAACACAAGGGTGTAGTAGGGGATAGATCCATTTTAGTATTTTCTGTTTATACAGAAACACTAAGCGTATTAAGTGCAATTGAAGCTAGTAACAACGTGGAGAATATGTATATATTAGGAGATTATAACGCACATCCCGAAGAACTTTTCTACACGAACTAAGTCGTTTCTGTACGGATCAGTCTTGGGTGTGTGCAGATGTACAAATGCTAGGGTCAAAAACGTATACATTATATATAAAGAGCTACGAGACATTGATTTTCCTCCCGAATTCACTAGTTGCATTCACGGGTTATGCGATAACGCCTGTCATAAAAGTTTGGTCGACAATTTCTATGAATGAGTTGTAAGTACACTAAAAATGGCGGCTATTAAAACAAATAACGTTAAAACTGATAAGCCTTGTATAAAAAAGGTCCTGTGTGGGTGGAATAAAAATGTAAGGGATGCTCATCGGGAGGCCAGGCTTAAATTTGAAATGTGGGTTTTATATAATAGACCCGCTGCAGGCGAAATATATGAGCAGACGCGCGAGTCACGCAAGGTTTTTAAAAGTAGACTCAAACGGTGCATAAATAACCAAGAGCAAATCAAAATGGACAAAATAGCGAAACTGCGAGCAGATAAAAATTTAGGGAAATTTCGGAAGTCCATTTGTAAACTGGAGATTAAGCCAGGCCAGCCAGCCAGAGTAGATGGGATTAATGACCCGGAGGGAATTGCAAACTTGTTTATGGAACATTTCAGGGTACGATCGCCGCTGGGCCCCTCCACGGGGATGCCTGAGCTTGAGCCTGGCTTGCGGATGGATGAGCCTATGCTATTGTTTACAGCTAGTCAAGCCAGAGATGTAATCAAGCGGATATGCAGGGGCAAATCTCCCAGACACTACGTGCTCAGTATCGAGCACCTAAAACATGCGGGTGTACACCTGCCAAGGGTCCTGTCTCTATTATTCAATATGTGCATTGGACATTCATATCTACCACCGGATCTAATGAAAACTATTGTGGTGTCCATTGTCAAAAACAGGGTTGGTGGTATCTCGGATAAGGGAAACTACCGCCCTATTTCTCTTGCTACCACGATGACCAAAGTATTGAACAGTCTGCTTGATTCATGCTTGCAAAAGTATCTGAAGTTACATGACGCGCAGTTCGGGTTTAGGCCCAGACTATCCACTGAAAGCGCGATACTAAGCCTAAAGCACACTGTCCAATATTATACAAGCCGGAGGACGCCGGTGTACACCTGCTTTCTAGATCTCTCCAAAGCATTTGATCTGGTTTCGTATGATGTGCTTTGGAGTAAGATGGAGAACAGGAGTGTTTCGGTGGAGATGCTAAATCTCTTTCGGTATTGGTACACAAGGCAAGTAAATTACGTTAAATGGGCTGACCAATTGTCCAAGTCATACAGGTTGGAGTGCGGAGTGAGGCAAGGTGGGCTGTCGCCTCCAAAGCTGTTCAACCTGTACGTAAATGATCTTATAGTGGAGCTCAGCAGCATGCGAGTCGGATGCAAGGTGAATGATGTTAATGTAAACAACATTAGTTACGCGGACGACATGGTGCTGCTGGGCCCCATTACGAGTGCTATCAGAGAAATGTTGAACGTATGTGAGAGCTATGCTAAGTCGCATGGTCTGACCTACAATGTCAGGAAAACCGAATTTATGGTCTTTAAGGCCACCGGTAAGTGTCCCGAATTTATACCTCCAATTTGCTCGATGGAGTGAAGCTGAATAGGGTTTTTTTTAATTTAAGTACCTGGGCTACATACTTACCGACGACCTTAGAGACGATTTAGACATAGAACGGGAGCGTAGGGCTTTGGTGGTCCGTAGTAACATGCTGGCCCGTAGATTCGGTGGCCGTACGGATGAAGTCATGATTACGCTTTTTAAAGCATTTTGTCAAAACATGTACACGAGCGGTCTGTGGATCAGCTACACCAAAGGATCGTTAAAAACCCCTTTGTGTCCAATATAATAATATCTTCAGGATGATGTTGAAACTTCCTCGTTTCTGATGGTTTCCAGGCACTCGTGCTCAAGAATCGCTGATAAGCCGCGTACGGGGGAGTGACAACGGCATCCTGAGGACGGTAGCAGATTATCCACATGCACCTATATTAAGGAGCAATGTGCGGACAATGTCCGAATTCGTAAATTTCTATTAAATTATTATTATAATTATAGTACTACTAACCCCCTTACTATTAGAATTAATTACTAACCCTTATGGATTTATGTTATCCGAAAATAAAGTGATTTGATTTGATTTAACACCACGTCGGAGTTAGCTGCAGCATTAAACTGAGTAGCGTGAACTTAATGAAGAAACAAGGAACTTGCCTTGAAGCTTTCCTTCATTTGTGGAATTGGTGCATTTAAGCCGGGTGTTTTTTATGATGGAGTATATTATACTCTGTGTATTTTGCGAGACTTCATAATAATAATTTTGTGACAGCAGGTGATAGTATACAGGGTTATTTTGCAATGTATGCCGAAATTTGCGCAGAAAGTTCAGAATAAGTAATATAGGCGAATGGTGAAAAATATTAATACAAAGAAACTCAAACATTATGTCTTTTTTACCTTTTAAATTCAGAATGCACGGTAATGCAGTATTTTAACTGATTATCATTTGTAAATATCTAACGCCTACTATTTTACTATGCACGCACACAAAGGGTCGCTCGATTGTAAATTTAGGTATCCTGTAGCGCTTCTTCCTGCGCCCTTCCCTTCTGTTAACTGTAACACCTCTAGATACCCACGACCTCCCGGCCGGCCGACAGCCGGCAGCTGACAATATTGACCGTGACCTCATTACGTACGAGTGTACTATTTTTAAATTTTCGTAGGTAGTATAGCTCGAAGAGCCGACAAGCGATGGTAAAAAAGATTCTCGAGTGGCAGCCTCGTTCTGGTAGGCGAAGTATAATGCGACCCCCCACTATATGAAGTGAAGACCTGATAAGGCATGCAGGAAGTCGATGGATACAATTAGCTCAGGACCATGCTTTGTGGCATTCCTTGGGGTAGGCCTATATTCAGCAGTGGACTTGTAAAGGGCTGTAATGATGATGATGATGTTTAATTGAGAAATAAGAAAAAATAAATACAGTTCCAGCTTACTTTTCAAGAGATTGTGTAGCTTTGTGCGAATTCGATTTTTCAGTTTCCGAACCAGTGGTCATGCTCATTTCGCGCCTCTTATTGCGTCGCTCTATTGACATCTGTAAACGAAAAAAAAACAAAAATAATTAAAACACACAAATTACTTCTATTTTTTTAAATAAGAAGTATAAAGGCAACTATAAATAGATTTATCGATCTTGAGGCAGCGCAACTTATCCGCGAGTGTGCACTCGTGTGTGCACCGAGCAGTTAGTGTGTGCGAGCGTGTCGTGTCACCATGAAGTCGTGCTTGAGGCAGCGGTACTTATCCGCGAGTGTGCACTCGTGTGTGCACCGAGCAGTTAGTGTGCGCGAGCCTATCGTGTCACCGTGACGTCGTGCTTGAGGCACGCGTACTTCTCCTTGAGGCAGCGGTACTTGTCCGCGAGCGCGGTAGTGTGTGCACCGAGCAGTTAGTATGTGCGAGCGGGTCGTGTCACCTTGACGTCGTGCTTGAGGCGCGCATTTTTCTCCTTGAGGAAGCGGTAATTGTCCGCGAGGGTGCGCTCGTATGTGCGCCGAGCAGTGAGTGTGTGCGAGCGTGTCGTGTCACCTTGACATCGTGCTTGAGGCGCGCGTACTTCTCCTTGAGGCAGCGGTACTTGTCCGCGAGCGCGCGCTCGTGTGTGGAGCCCCGGGCGGCGGCCGCCCGTTCACCGGCCAGACGAGCACGTAGCTCTTCTACGTGGCAGGCGTGTTGCCGCCGTAAATGTTCCACCTGCACCGTAAAGGTTTTTGAATATTACATCAAATAACTAGCATTACATTTTGTTTAGATACGTAAAAAATTCAAGTAACCTAGGGAACAAATAAAGTCGGTATACTAAAAGATTAATTTAGAATTAAATACTTTCATTCCATACAGCTTATCAAAAGTCTAGTATGTTCTATACTAGACTTTTGATAGGCCTCGTTTAGAGGATTTTGCCATTGTGGCCAAGCTTGGCAAACGGGTTGACTACCGCAGTTTTAATTGCTTTCAGTTTTTACCACAGAGACGCTGCCACCCACGTCTTGTTAGATTTTCCTCTGTTGCCGCCCACGACACCCACGAAACGATATGAGGTAGTGGATATTCTTACACCGCCGCTGCACGCAAATTTATTCATTACAACCAGTCGAAAGTCTACTGCCGAACATAGACCTCTCCCATAGATTGCCTCATGGTGCCACCTCCATATTTGCCATAGCAACTGTTGAGTCGTCCATATCAACACAACACAACATCGCAGCATATACTAAGACCGGCAAACGCACATTTTTAGCACTCAAACATTCAGCTACCAGTTTTTTTTTGTCTCTATGATTTAAGTTAATTGAAAAAACAATCAAGTCTCTTGGTACAATACAGCCGGGATGATAGAAAGGAACATTAAAGACAAAAATGGATGCTAAAGTTTCACGCCTTGACTAAGCTAAACTCAACAAGAAGAACAACACAAGAAACAAATTGTATGTTAGATTTATTTTTGTTTAAAATTAACTATATAAACGAATTTACAGAAAACTTAATGAGATAATCATTATGCAATGAAGAATTTTATAAGACTTGTTTTGAAACTATGATATGCAAAATACAGAGATATGAAAAACAAAAAATAATACTAACTTACGTACATAAACAACAGTCATTATTTTGCTACTCAAAACGTGAAAATATATTGTAAATCGAAACTAATTACAATTACACAATTTACCTCAGCTCTGTAGTCATGCCTTAAGTCCGTAACCCTGTTGGTGTGTTCTTCCCGTAAAGCCTCTATTGTAGCTCTGTTCTCTTCTATCATTCGCGTTCTTTCTGCGTTTAAGCTTATTTGTAACTGCTCCCGGAGTTCTGTTAAGGCTCGTTCGTTTTCTGTCAACAATAATCATTATCAATATAAAAAAATTCTTCGAGTGAGTTTTTTTTGTTTAAGACGCTGTCTGGTTCATTTTCTGCAGTAACTCATTTTATCGTGGCAAAAAGTATTCCGTTATAAGAGTGCTACTAAACCAGTTCACCAGGAGAGTAAATAGCAGCGTAAAGCTGAACTAAAAAACCGATGGTCCGTGGAATTTCTTAGTTTTTCCTTTCGCTTCCGGATTCACGACTTTATCACAAGACATGCGACACTTTTTCACAATATCAAATATAGCTTTTGCGCGTTTGCTTATTACATCAATATTAATCAATTAATATCTCATCATCATCAGCATAATTATCATTACCGCCCGTCACATTTTCTCAATTACAGTGTGGTATAAAAAATATTAATATTATATTAAATTTAAATAGTCTCACTGTAATATTTAATGTTAAATTTGTTGCTGTAGTTAAGATACACTGTTCGATTTACTTGAAATTGACAGAAAGAGCGATGAATGAATGAGTGAGTTGTTTA
Organism: Parnassius honrathi; assembly: GCA_018247895.1. NCBI lineage: Eukaryota > Metazoa > Arthropoda > Insecta > Lepidoptera > Papilionidae > Parnassius > Parnassius honrathi. Next base: position 6,179 of record DWHP01002229.1, read on the forward strand.
TTCAGTCTGACTTTATAAAGTTAACAATTTGTCTTTAAATACGCTAACCACGGATTAGGAATGGTATACGTATTATGTATGTGTTTGTGAGCATTTGTTACTTATACGTTTATTATGCATTGACGTATGTTTGTGTTCTGTGAATATTTGTGTATAGTGTAATTATGTCCGTTTGTATATAAATGTGTGTATGTGCGATGTTCGAGTAAATAAACCTAACAAAATTATTTTTACATAAATATATATCTCGTAGTTACAAACAGACAGTACTACAGAAAACATTATATGTACATATAAGTATTGGCAGTGGCTATTGTTCTAATGCAGCGATCGGTACAAGGGCGCAACATCAACAGCAAACCGGTTCACCGCCGGCCGCCCTTGCTCCAATAGTTCGCACCGCGCCATCAGTACGTTTACGTATACCATACTGTTCGTCTATTTACTCATGATAAAAGATTATTATTGTAGTTAATTCGATCGCTTAAGACTTCTTTTTTTTTTGTGCTATCTTTCCAGACTTTCTATTTGCTGTGTTGTTAATGTGAACTTTCTATGCTTATCTTGTACTTATTACTCTATTTTCCTTCTGTGTTGTTGTAAAAATCTTGTGTACAAATTATACTTGTTAAACCTAAAAAGTATTGGATTTTATTTTAACTTACACAAGCAGTGTTACAAAAAAAATACGTGTGGCACTCGGGAACTGCCGCGGTAAAGCTATTGCATAACATTTTTTATTTATTTATCTTATTTATGCAGTTTTTTTTTCTTTGATATTAATTCAAGTTACACTTTTTGAACGTGGTGACCGATAAGAAAACAATTTTTTTTCTTTTATTGAATAAATTAGAAGTTAATATGGTTTAAAATATTTGCAGCTAGTCTACACGCACACATCTATTCGCATGCACACAAACACCGTGCCAAAGTCTGCCGAACTGAAACGACGTTAGACGATGCACGGCTTTCAACGCCGCACCGCTGTGCCGGCCGGAGTGGGTGGTGTTAGGTTTATTTCCGTTACGAAATTTCTTGATTCGGTCGCCGCGCTCAAAGCCCGCGATAAAAGCTATGCAATAGCTTAAAACTGAATTATAACAGTCAGTTATAAATGTTTTAATGTGTACTTACCGTGCAGTAATTTTGATGAAGCCGTGTAGAGGCGGCGTGAGAGGCGGCAGAGAGAACAGGCAATGAGCGCTGCAGCATCTTTCCGATAACAACTCAAAATAATAATGAACTGCGTGTACCCACCCGACTCTGCCAAGCATGGCAGCTATGGAAAATGTTATGTCGACTTACCTATTTCCAACTGCTCTCGTTCCTCTGCCAATTTAGCACGATACTCTTCCCTTAATCGCGCCATGTTGGCGGCGTGCTGTTTCTCTGCGGCTTCGACTTCACTCTGATATCGCTTTTCAATTTCCATCAAAGCATTTTGCAACATTTGCTCGTGATTACGTTCAGCTGTTGACAGTACCTTGAAAATCAGTAAAGGTTTCTTTTTTATTCTTTAACCATTCTATGCAAGTGTTTGTTTAGGATCTTGTCTAGGATCTAGCAGTGTGTTGTGATGCAGGCTAAAATGGCAAAGCGCACTCACTTAGTTTAACCCATAGAATACTATAATACATATATAATAGAACGGTGGAGTGGGCGGAGCCCGTGTAGCCACTAAAATGTCAACACGAGATGTGTTTTGACGTTACAATCGTTTCCAAATCTTGCATACAAATTATTTAGAAAATGCTAAATTGCACACTATTTACAAATAAATATGTATTAAAATTAAACGGTTTTTTTTAATAATGATCTTGAACATTAATCAAAGTCTAAAATTTTTAAGTTTACTCAGTCTGTCAATACAGCAAATCGGGTTTGCAGTAGTGATAATATGACGTAATTGCTTATACGTGTGCTCCCGGCGCCGCCGACCCTCGCACAAAATAAGGTTGACAGCCATTCTATTGTGTATTATAGTATTCTATGGTTTAACCAAAGCTTATCGCTCTTGCCTTGAAGACGAAGTGGAATAATTTGCCGGCGTCTGTCTTTCCGTCCGAATACAATCTGGGCGTCTTCAAGGCAAGAGTCAATAGGCTTTTTCTCGCTAAAACAGTGCAATTTAACATCTATAGTTTTATCAATGTGTGATTGTGGTCAAACACTGGCTTATAATAAGTGAAAAAGACACATTTTAATTTTATAGAAAAACGGATGCCGACAAACTATTTTGCTGTACACACGAACGACGAAGCAAACCGACTGGTTCAGTGGTTTGTTGGGAAGTCTGCAGTATGTCAACGCGTTCAGGATGGTCTCAACCATTATATCAGATTTAGGAGATCATGAATAATCGCAAATGAACACCGATTTCTACCAAGGATGATTCGCGACTCTATTGAAATTAAAATCAATCCTAATTTCAATAGCTGGGTGTAACAATCTGCTTGGGATCATAGGATGAGTGCTTTTCCCCATTTCAAAAGTGCTCAATGTGCCTAAACAAATTTTTACTTCAATTAACATTGTGAGGAGACCTTACATATGCATATGCAAAAATAATCGATTTTCAAAAGCCTCTCAAACTGAGACGAGATCAGCCGGCTTACTCCCAAAATATCTTTTCTATTTCGATTCCAGTTTTGATATATTATTACATAAATGGAACAGTTTTACTATACCTCGTTTGTACGCTATCTATGGCTTTGGGAATACAAAGCTACCTTGACTTCGAATAGAATTAGAATCAGAACTCGCTTGTATCGGGATTAGGCCGAGTGTACCACGCAGAATATAGGCTGCTACTTTACTACGTCCAACAATGAGCTTAAAAAGACTGTTGCATGAATATGACCGATGCTTCATCGGTCCACTTCTGGATAATTGTTGAAAATTATTCTGATTCTCTCTAAATTACGCTTTGCAAGTGTATTGATTATCGCAATGCTTAATGCTTCGCACCTTCGACGCACCTACCAGTCCGCTTTCTGGGTATTTCACGTCATCGTGCGGAGTAAAACCATGCTACAACTATATCACAGTTGTAGCACGAATGGATTAATTCGACTGGAGAAGGACCACGCTCATACTGAATACCAGTGTAAAATTTCTGCCCAATACTGGGGTTTAAAGTAGAGAACCGCTGACCTTTTTTACTGGAAACGAGGGACTCTATCTTAGTCATCAAGAGTATCAGCGAATCTGCGTTTTGGTTCTTGATCGAGGATAAATACGAATATCTGTGGGCCACTGAATCCACTTACCATCAGGTGGACTGTTTTTTTATTTGTCACTTCTATTCTATAAAAAAATGGCCAAATCTTTATTTTATCACATAGTCGCCCCTTACTGCAACGGAAAATACGATATGGAGGGATGGGTTCTCTTACACCATCACCGCACATTTTATTATACTCTAAGTTGTTTTTTAAACAGTAATACAAAATATATGCTTACGTCTTCCATATCTTTTTTATGCCTCTCGGCCTGTTCATTAAGTCTTACTCTCTTCTCAGTCAAAAACTTTTGTTCTGCCTCCCTTAACTCTTCTTGCAACTCCGCTTTCATTTTCTTCTCTTTAGCGGACCACTCCATTCTTATTAATTCTAACTCTTTCTGCAAAGACAACTCTAATCTGCGTCGTTCATCATTTTTACTTCTCTCCATAAAATCCCTCGTGCCCATATCAGGTATAAGAGGGGACTTAACTTGCTTTGATAAATTGTCCTCATGAGTTTCAAATTGGTAAACCACGACTACGTTATCGGAACTTGACTTACTCTGTGATATTATAACACCGTCTAGTCTTGGACTAGTTACTCCTTTACCTAAGTTTGTCGATGAATCTGATGATTTCATTTGCGGCGAATTCGCCGCTTTATTTAGTGGCTTGAATGTCGAATAGGGACTAGACCATGTCTTACCAAAATCTAACCTAGGTGACCTATCATAACCTAAACTGGGTGTTGGAGACAGCTTTATTTGATTTTTATCATCTTTAGGTATATCTATGCTGTTCGATCTAGGAGTAATTTTAATGTCTTCTTCTCTATTAGACGACTTTCTAGATTCTTCTGAATCGGAATGTGTGAATTTCTGTTGTTCTGACAAAAAGTCTAATTTAGGAACTTTTATTTCAGGTATTGGAATGTTTTCAAGACATTGTGGCCTATTCTGAATGGGCTCCGACGCTTTGGAATGTGTTTCAGAGGTTTCTTCCTTTTCTTTAGAGCTTATTTCTTTATCATTGTTTTTCGCTTCAAGATTATTTTTAATTTGTGCCTCGTTTTGAATGTTGTGACTTTCGTTTGATTCGTCGAGATCATTTAAATCGATATTCGCAAATTCTTTATCTGGAGAATCGATTGAAGTTTCCGATTCAATGCTCTCCATTAGGTTTATTGAAATTTTATTTTTCTGGGGTACCATTGGCGACCTAGCAAAAGAATTGAAATTTAGGTATAATCCAAAAAAGCAAGTAATATTACACATAATGACACTGGCAACACTGTTTTCATAAAACTTATTTAATTAACAATTATAAAGTTTTTCTTATTGAAACGACGTACATAAGCTTATTTCGTATATATTATCTTAGCATACACGCCTAAGGTAGCCTTAGCGTCCGACTGAAGCACCGCAGGATATATACATATTAGGATGGCATTATATCCTCCTCAATTGTGACCATGTCAGTCAACAGTGAGTTCAGCATTTTAATTCTTAATTGAGGACAGATGAAGTATCTTATAAACACAAAATCGATTTTGACGTGTATAAAAACATAAAACGAAAAATGCATACGGAAGTTTTGAGTAAGACTTTATAATCATATGACAACCTAACAAGAGGAATAAAACAAAAGCTTATTGTTGTCTGGCATCTAAAACAACATGTGGTGCATAAAATAAGTGACCATCGGTAGCCTAATGTTTAATAAGGCTAGGAACCTAGTAACTAAAGCGTTTAAGCTCTCTTAGTTGGGAATTTGAGTAATTACAATAGTATAAAAATAAATTAACTGACAAAGAAACTTACAATCCATCTAAAATTAAATAGTCATTGCAGTTCATGCACCCGCAACAACTACAAACAAAGAAGGTCAAAGATGCGGCGTCTCTGAGGATTTAAGTAGAACGCCTCACAATCTGTGATTATACTGGCTCTCTTAGAGATTAACACGGCTGCTAATTTTCCCGGGTAGACTCTATTAAATGCTTTTTAATATGTTGTGTTAATCCATTTTTTTTTCGTTTTTAGCGCTGTGAGAGTTCACACACTAGCATCTACCTCTATAGGCTTTAATTGCCATCTTTGGCAGTTTGTCAATGAGTTGTCCAGCACTAAGTTGGTTCGACCGGGGAAAGGAGCACGCTCACACAGTATAAGAGTGTAAAATAGCAGTATGATGTTACTGTGTTTCATATGGTAGGTATATAGAACCGGCGACCATTTAACTGGTGACGAGACATTCCATCATAGTCCACACGGGTGACAACGCATCAGCATTTTGATTATTAAAAGGGATAAATAAAAGTTTCTCAGGACTATACATACACATCCACTTACTATCAGGTGGACTATGTGTTTGTTTATCACCTTTATTCTATAAGAATAATGTACTTTTGATTAAAGAAACAAAATAGTCAAAATTTCACATTCACAGTTTCCGATTCCAAATGCTAGAACGAAACATTGTTTTGTTTACCAATTTTAGATGAAACTTACCTTGGTCTACTTTCTTTATCTGAGACCGATTCCTCTAAACTTGCTGGAGTAGAATCCACTTCACCCCGCCGAACCAGATCGGAAATCTTTTGAAAATTCTTTTGAAATAGATCCGGTTTTATATAGTCGGATGCAGGCGGTCTCAAGAGTCGCCTCCTTGGTGATTTCTCTCGAGTTTCGCCATCTTAAATATTTTTTTTAACTGTTTACTTTTATGTTCACAAATAAATAAAATTGACGTGTCTGTCTGTATTATTGAAGTAACTGCCTTTATTAAGCTAAATGGGTTATTTACATGCCATTAAGATATAAAAGACTATTTTTAAATTTTTTACCTGTCCGGACTAATCTTCGGATTGTTATGTAATTACAAGAACGGATGGAGAGCAATGCCAGGAGTGATTCAGGCTATATTATATATGTAAAACTTAAGAGGTTTTTTTTTGAGAACTGGAATAATTGATAAAAAATGATCTTTGACGATTGTCTTAAATGTAAATAACGCTACATTAATATACTCTACCCAGGTAAAGCAGAGGCGGTGAGCTAGTCTTAAATAACATATGAGAATAGATAACAAAATTTCTATAATGTAATTTTAATTTTGTTTACTTTCCAAAATAGCAATCTGAGAACACACAAAAGACTGATGAATAATATCGTCTTACATTTAAGTAATATGTTGTATGTTAACCTAAATATGGTTCTACTTCATCGGCTCGTGAAAACCCACTGCTAGGGGTACATTATGGGTCTCTCCAGTTGTAAAGAACATTTGCCTTAATTGCCATGCTAGCAGTAATGATTTCAAAATGGAGGATAGACCCTTATAAATAAACTTTTTCATACAAGAAAAAGTAACGCATCTGTCATAATACAAACGTCATATTAAAACACGACGTACCTAGGGTCGGATTTCGTATTATAATTATCCTAATTGTACCATCATTTCATAATTTTTAGTACATAGTATCGTAATAATACTAAGCGAAAATACCATAATTTTGTATTATTATTAGGTCCTTTTACATTTTATTATTAACCCTACGATATTGAGAATTTCTGTAATGTACATTGAGTACCGCGTTTTTCAATAAAATTAGAATTAGCTCCCTTTCTGGCCAATCGGTGCTCGATCGAAGCATTTATGTTGCATCCATGATACAACTATAACGAGGGACTACCACGATAAAAACTCTATGCTCCAGAAGCAATCGGTTTGAAAACAGAAATTCAAAATATTTTATGAATCAGATTTTCAGATTCAATTAAGCAGATATGGATCATATCATTTCTTTTGTACTCTTTTCGTTTTACCCTTATTGAATATAAAATACATTAGGTACCAATATTCAAAATTTAACCTACACTAAGTTCTTTAGACAAAAATTAAAAAGAAATAAAAATAAAACCGTCAAAAAACGAAACATATAGATAAACTAGACGCATGACGCCAAAATCCCGGCACATGGGAAAAAAGAAACATGAAACGTCAAACGTGATATATTTTTTTAAAATAGTATAATTTTATTTTCCATGTACAATATTTTTGAGGGTCTGAATCTAACCCTGGCCTAATCTTGGTAACGTAACTAAAATAACTGTAAAATAAAACTTTAAAAATGCGTTTTGTTACGGCCCTCAGTTGCCCCGACAAACGTCGACTGGGATAGGGCCCATCAGTACCCCAACTCGACGAGCAACCCGAAGGGCGGGCCCAAGGTGGCCTATGGATAAATATTATATAGTGGTTGCACAAGCGAACAAAACTTACCTAGTTCCGGAGTTGGGTCGACCACAAGGCGACGTCAGGGGTAAGTAAAGGTAGTGTGTGTGAGTAATATGTGAAAGTGTGTCATGTCATCTGACGTCACCGATGTAAGCGGCCACACGCGCTTGCGTTGCCCTGCTTCACAAGATGCACTCACTCCCGTGCGTCGTTATTTAAACTCGAATGTTACGTCACTTAGCAATAACAATAACTATAATCGAAGAGAACGCGATCTCCTCTCGGATCACAAAGTTTAGCGTTCAATCGATAAAGCACAATCACTTCATACTATATTAAAATACTACACAAGCCACACGTCGGCGCCAATTAATGGCAATCGAAATTAAAGTAATCACTCAAACTCAAAAGGGCCTCGTTATCACAAAATACGTAGAAATACGATAACACAAGGAGGCTGTCGTTATACGACACAACGATTCTTAAGTAACTCGCGACCTCCAATCGACACGGGAGTCGCGCACAATCGATTCTTTTTTAGACTAGCTGCCAGCGCCGCAGGCGCAGGGAGGGATTAGCCTCCCCGCGCAACCCGCCTTTAAACCGGTTCCCCGCTCGAGACTAGCGTTACGATCGAGCCGAAACAACTACATAACTGCAGCATTGCTCTACCACGATGGGTAATATTCTGAAGTAGCAACGATTAATATTCTGAAGTATGGGTACGAAGTATAGGTACGAATTTGTTCAATGTTGGCATTGAGTGATTGAGAAAATTTGGACATTGGTAATTGAATAATGTAAAAAAGTGTTCCATAATGATATAACTGTGTCTAAGCGCAGTAAAAAAAAAGAACAACGTAATAAATATTTATAAGAAATATATAAATCCTAATATCCGAGTGAAAAGAGTACAATAGTTAACCAATATCATCGATAGATGGTGCTGTGCAGATTATTCGTTAAATTTTTAGTAGGTTTCCTTATATTTCTTTTTTAACCGCCGAGTACCTACAACATGGTAAATCAAATTTTTAAAGAGCTATTAACAATTTCCATGGTTTCGGGAAGGATCATAGAAACTTGCCAGTGGGGATAC